>SRQL01000290.1:0-34298 GCA_018360575.1 Claviceps sp. LM454 group G7
CTGAAGATCCCCATCTGGCTCTTGGAGCTGATGCTGCGTTTCATGGGCCCTATACTGTATCTCTGATTCCCTAAGCTCTCAGGCTGAAGAAAAACTTAAGTTATGACCGGAACCGCGGTTGGACCAAATTGGTCCGATGCATGTCACGACTCACGACTGGTCGCAGCTGGCACGGGGGCAGGCGAATGAAGCTCATTAACTACGAGAACAGACTAAAGAGAAGAACAAGAGGAGTAGAAGTTGTGCACGCGTTGAGCTTAAGTACAGAGGCTGCCGCCTGCGAATTGGTCCGAGGTCGCAGCAGCGGTCCTCACAGGCGCTTGCGGAAGATCGCCAAATTGTTTCACATTGCAGCCTATGATAGGTATGGTATGTACTTATGTATGTACATACATCTGTAAATATATCATACCTGGTAAGTATGAAAAAGAACGATTGAAAAGTCGCCCGCAACGCGATACTCTCGCAATTCGCCCTCGAAATCGAATTACGATAGCGAAAACGGCATCGGCGAGCCCGATAACCAACAAAAAAAAAGACAAACCCGTCCAGCAGCGACCGCGCGGCAGACGGAAATAGCACCGCGGTCGCCATTTCGCGACTCCGCGGCACCCAAGGCGCGAGAGTATCGCCGCGGGATAAACTCCCCGAATACCTAAAGACAGTTTACGACACATTTGCCGGCTGTATCAGCGACAAGGCGTCGCTGGTGGACGTCTGGGAAAAGAAGTTCTACCCCGCCCTCGCCAAGGCCGTCTTCGAACTCAACAGCATGGCGCGCGCAGACGAACGAAAAAAAGTGAAACAACTCACGGCGGACAACATCACAGACGCAGTGAAAGATGCCGTGGCCGAAGTACTCAAGACGTCCAAAGACGCCGTGAAAGACGCCGTGTCCGAGGCACTGAACGCACCGCCCCCCTCCTGGGCGACGGTCGCTGCCCGAGGTATAATATGGAAGGCTGCTCAATTTATTCTATTCTAAATTTTCTACAGAAGCAAAGTACCTACGCAACCTGCCACCTCGTTCCTATGATCCTGTCTAGCCTGTGAAGCCTCCTCAACCAGCGCCGTAGATGTCGTCGGCACCGTAGACGTCCTCGCTGCTTGCATCACGGAGGTCCTCATCATTGTCTATCCCAGCAGTCATGAGCTCTTCGTTCAAATCAGTGTCAATGAGCCCATTCATCGCGTCCTGTGCCTTGCGACGCTTGAGATCAGCTAGCCGGTCCGGGTTGGGCTTCGTCGTGATGTCTGGCAGGTCAAAGGGGCCATCAAACATGATGCCTTGCAAACTCTTGAGTCTTGACACGAGAGATGGCGACGTAAGTAAGTCCTGGGACCTGGGGTGAAGTCCTTGCTCGAGATGTCTGTGACCACCTTGTCGACTGTGCATGATCATCCCTGGGACTTGTGCACCGTAATCGCATATGCCACAGTCAATGGGAACTGGATGCGTGTGCATAGCTGCCTTTTGTGAAAGAACTCTCGGTGAGAGCGGAAGATAGGGACAATTTTATTGAGTAGCAGCCTTGCCTGCTCGTCGGCACCGAAGTGTTGATTCCGACCCGGGATTGCTTAACGCTGGGATTTGACTCAATCACTCGTACGGTCGTACGACTCAACAAGCTTGGTCGGAGTCGGCCATGATACCTATATGACGCAAATGATGGTGGTTGTACTTGCTGAGGTGATTCAATCGATTGCTCGCTGACTTCGATTGTGTGCGTGTAGACTTCTAGCTCGGAACTAATCGGCCTTTTTAAAACCTTTGTGCGCCTTTTCCATTGCTCGGCGGGCTCGCTCCGCCACTGGCCAGGGAGCCTGGGAGACCTTCAGGCTTCGGCGACTTGACGGCAGCGCTGCGTAACCTTTCCTGTTTGCTTCTTACTCTTGCTTCAAATAACATGTGGTCCACGTATTTGAAAGGAATTGCAGGATTCTTGCATTCCTTTTTGGTCTGTGGCTCGTGGTACACATGTAATGCGTGACATTTCTGCTCTTTTTCCTCAGCCTCTGTTGAAAGAAACGCGGTAACATGTGGTCGGAGGTCAATGTTGCTTTTGTGAGACATATTGCTGAGTTGGTATGATGTATCAGTAACCGCTCATAGAAATCGACGATTCAAGCCTCCGAGCTGAAGGACTGCAGACTTCGAAAGTCCGCAAGCTCGGCAATGTCCTCACCAGGGACCAAGTTTTCACTGCCCCGGGAAATTTCAACGCAGCACAACTTCAGCCCCACGAAGTCAAGAATAAAAGAAAAATGCTCGATCGTGATGCCTCGATGTCAGATGAGTCGATTGAGGTCTCAGGTAAGTCAGAGTTCTCATCGTGGAGCTCCAAGTTGATTGCAAAAAATGTTCCAATATATGAGGTGATGCTTCGAGGTGAAGAACCAGCACCTTGAGGGTCCAGGGACGGCCATTTGCCTTCCCAAGAATCTTTCGAGCCTCCCTCGGACAGCGGGTCTAGCTGTGTCACACCCGGGCCAATCCAGAGCTGTTCGAGCTTTGGAAAATGGACCGGGAGAGCAAACTAGTAAGGCTCGACGAATTAGTTTCCGACTTTCATGAGTTCCGTGAGTCCGTGACGCCGTTTCACTCTTACATGTGGTGACAAAAAGTAGAAGGGAAGAAGACGATATCAAAGGAAGGGGGAGAGGTAGATAATTTTTTTAGTCATTGGTACGTGTATAAAGAGTGGAAGGAATATAGAAATAGGTAGAAGAACTGTGTGGAAAGTGTGCGAGGGAGAAATTAGAATTTGCAGTCTGTGCGCGAGTAATTTGAGTCTTTTGCTGCCTTCCCAACTAGACGTCTGTTGTTACATGTTATGGATTAGTCTATGACTAATCGTGGATAGATAAGCGGCAAGGCTGGGATGATTACTTGAGCCTCCCCCACTGGCGTTGGAGGTACTTAAACAGCTAGGAGGGCATTCTTGTCCTTTCTCTTTCTTTCTTCCTTAGTTTTATTGATAACCATTTCCTCTCGCGCATACATCCAATATCCGTGACGAACCCTTACATTACACTTCCGATGGTACGAAATCGAGTTTCCTTTGCCTTGCCATTGGTGTTAGGGAAAGAGCGAGGGGCAAGCCGCGAACCCCAATAGTAAATACAAATTCCAGTCATGACAAAGGAAGGCACTGTAGGGGAGGGCTGCGAACAACAGTGCCAGAGGACTGATCAGTGATACCACTTTGTTAGCATTAGCAAAAGACAAAGTCCAGAGAACGAAGACGCCTGAACCTGCACTCGCACCATTTCTCATATGTAGAAGATTGAGATTCAAGTGCGTATCTTGCACTCTCGAGTCTCAGACTCCAAAAATCAGGAGATCTCTTGACGGCTGAAGGTGACTCAGCTGGCAGTGCCGTGGTGACCGTGCAAGTTGCAACTTCATAAAACTGGCACCTGCAAGGCTGCCGCGCAACTGTCACGCACAACGCACACAATGCACACGCAAGCCAAAAAGGCTTAAAATGAATGAGAACTGAAAAAATCACACTCTAGCGGAAATCTTCTCATTACACTGTTACCCACTCAGAACTCTCTCCTTCCGCCTCCATCACCGAGCTTCGCTCAGCTCGGGTCTTTTAATCTATTGAAAGAAGCACTGGAACAAAACCTTCGGAATTTGAGCATTTCACAAAAGCAGTTTCTACAGTCCTTCTCAGTTCTGTAACCTGATTCTACTTTCTTTCCATATCCGCCTCGATTCTCGGACGACGTACTCTCAATACACAAAAGAATGAATACTGTGCCTAGCGCCGCCGGCGGTCCGGTCATCTTCGTACATGTCGATTGTAAATACTTAAAACCAAGCTCGCATAACGAAAAATGTGAACCTGTTACAAAAAGCGCGGAAAGATCCGAAGTTTGCATTTCACAAAGGCTGTTTTTCACGTGAGATACCTATTTTTCGTCAGTTGATACGAGCACTTATAAGTTATTGACACATCATACCAATGCAGGAATATGTCGCACGCCAGTAGTAAGTACTGTTGATCCGAGGCCACATGTGACGGCGTTCCTTTCGACGGACGCCCAAGAAAAGCTACAGAGGACTCAGGAGTCAGGCATTACATGTCTACCATGAGCCAGAAAGATGACTTCACTTTCCAGCGGTCCCATTAGTGCGGTCATAATCATACAGGAGTCCAGGACCCCTGTACTGACCAGGACCATAAAGAGGAATGTTGATTTACTGCGAGGCTGCGGGCTGCTCTTCAACATCCAGCGCTGGCTCAAAGCCTCAATTTATTATTTACCAGGGCTATTCTTATGTCAGTTACATCTCTGTTTCCGCCGATTTCTAGAAGCGGTTGTTGATACCAAAGCAGAAATATTTCGCATCGACGCATACCACCATTGACCAGCGCCGTCCGGCGTCGATCCGACCGTGACGATCCCGTGCCACTGACAACTGTCCAGTGTCCACATGTCACGGCATTAACATTTCTCTCCACAGACGCGTCACGAGCAAGAGGAGTTGGATATGAAGACTGAAGTTATGAACTGTATGAGTCACGCCATGATCCATCAACGTTTATCATGAATCAGTTTATCGAGATAAACTCGGTGCGGCTCGCGAGTCTGCATTATAAATACATTGACATTCAGCTGCACCCGGGACGATTACCTATAACTAAGCCGATGTTGAAGATGACATCGACGATCGTCCGAACAATCAAGGCCAAGTCAACCAGGAAATCCAGATATACAAGACAGTAGGAAGGCAAAAAAGCCCCTGGGGCCTGCCGCCGCCTGCAGATGGCTTTCGACCCAGGGGCCAGAGGTGCATGCCCTTCAAGGCGTAAAGGACCAAGTGGCAAGGTATCATTACTATTTTAAATTTGTACCATGTAACCACCTTCTATTTCTATTTATACCACCTGTCGCACTAACTTCCGTTTTTGTACCTACCTATGTCAGCGATTCCGACAGAAACCATTCTTGAGAAAGACTTTCTCTCGCCGTGGCTCGGAGGGATGGTTCAAGCCTCAACAAGCTCGCAATTACTTTGGTTACACGCTCAATTTCCTCCGTCGTGAACTCTGCATCTTGGTCATCCTTGAAATAAACGTGTCGAAGCCATTCTTGTAGCGTCATGCCCCCGTCCTCTTCAACCTTCTTTTGTAGCATGTCACGCCACTGAGCCTGCCACCTCGACGGGAGCTCTTCCGAGGTGGTCGCAATCATTTGAAGGACAAGCGTAAGGGTGTCTCCAGCATCGATCGGTGGGATGCCGGACACCAGTTCAAAAATCTGTTCTCGTTAGGTTACACTTGAAGTTGATATTGAAATTGTTGAATGAGTGCTTCACTGCTTACCAGACAGCCGGCGCTCCAAAGATCCACTCGAAGATCCAGTCGATCCTCAAAAAGGATCTCTGGTGCTTGTAGAACGAATGGAGTTCTCAGCGTACTGGGCGCATCGTCACTAAAAAAGGCCTCTCCGAAGTCGATAATCTTGATTGATGGGCAAGGAGCCGCCAAAATATCTTCTTCCCGGAAGAGTGCAGGTCGAATCATCTGGGTAGGTACGTTGGGCGCCCAAGGCCCGTCATCTTTCTTGGTCACCGCGCCTGTTACGAAGTCCCCCAGCCTGGCGATAAAGTCTTCTTCGTTGAGAGAATCAAGATCCGGCACAACTATAGCGAGGTTCTGAGTGTGTAGATCTATAGACTAAGTCAATATGCTGGAGCCTAGGAAAGCGGCTGAGCCTCTGAGGTGTACAGGCCTTACCTCCATGCCCAACATTGTTGGTTGCGAGGAAATCGAGCCCTTGCAGCGCCTGTTTCGCGAATAATTTCGCAAGCTTGGCAGGAAGTCTGTTGTACATGCCGTAGCAATCAACAAATTCTGCAACATTTGGTCCGACGAGTTCCAGAACCAGACAAGTGTGTGTGCCATTAGGGCCGACGTGAGTGAAATGGTCCAACATTTGGCACACATATGACGACCCGGGATGATCTTTGGGTAGAGCAGACAGTGCTTGTAACATCTTGAGCTCGCGGCTCCCCTCAACTTTGGATATCATGATTTTGACGGCAACATAGCGATCATCCCTTGTATAGAGTTAGAAAACTGAAAAAAGCCGTTTCCTAGTGATAGTCTCCGAAAATGGGCATACTTCTGATCTTTTGCGGCCCATGTGGTAGCAAAGCTACCCCATCCCAGCTTATGGAGAATTTTGTATCTTCCATCCTTTAGGACATCACCTAATGCCACGGGATGATAGCCACCTGGTTCGTACCGGTCTAGCAATTCGGCATCAATACCGCCACCGTATCTTTGGGCTGGCCCGTCTGGCCTCTGAACAAGATGATAGTGATGCATCCTCAGATCCTGGTGAATTGATTTGAGTCGTCGCAGGCAATAACAACAACAAAGTTAGTAGGTTTTTCAACTTTGATGGGAATCATGGGATGATGGGCAATCCAGAAAGATTGAATATGATATAGTATTAGTCGCCGCAGTTGACACTGGCCAGCTGTGGAATTCTCATTGACGCCGGACGGTCAGTTAAGTCATCGTGATTCGTGGCTGTTTAATGTTTATGAGTCACAAAACTCTGAATGATGATGTCATTGATCAACAGAGAATCAGAGATAGTCTATAGACGTGTTTTGCATGCACGTAGAAGTTGGAACCCCGATATAACGAGCCGTGGGAAGGAGCTTCTCAGATTGCCGTACAATTTTGAATTCTCTAATATGTACGAGGGCGCTCGCCGCTCTGTAGACAAGCCGACGTCGTGACTCACCGGAGAATGGTGGCCGCCGCCCAAGTACTTAGCGCCCGCCAGTGCATCGATGATCGGACTCCGGAGTCGACAGGAGTCAGGACGACTCGGACGCCAGTCACAGCGGCCAGTGACCAGTCCATTGGGGCCGCTAGTTCCGAGTTCATAGAAGATAGGCGCTGCCAGTTGCAGCGCATCGGAGCTATCATCATCATATCATGTATTCGGGATATGCATAATGCAGGCATTGGCACATTGCCGTGGACAGATGGGAGGACAGTGGAGGAGTCAGGACATTGTGTACATGTAATATATATCTATTATCGCCGGCTCTTCCCTGGACCCTTGGTCTCAGGGGCCCAGGGGGATATCACATCATGTCAGTGATCACAGTTCCTTGTAAATACTAAAGCCCTAGTCTTACATAGTATGATAGTACCCAATACTTTCAAGTTTCTGTGTTCGTAGTACATGAATGGTGGCACGTGTGGACAATCCTGATTAAGATTTCAAGAAGATTCAAGTGCTTATCTTGCACTCTCAGACTCCAAAGGCAAAAATATCCTGATCTCTTGACAGCTGAAGGTGACTGGCAGTGCTGTGCCATGCGGTGACCGTGCAACTTCATAAACCTGGCACCTGCAAGGCTGCCACGCAGCTGTCGCGCACAACGCACAACACGCAAGCCAAAAAGGCTTTGAAATAAACGAGAATTGAAAAAATCACACTCTAGCGGAAATCTCCTCCTTACACTGTTACCCACTCTCTCCTTCCGCCTCCATCACCGAGCTTCGACATCGGACGACGAGTCGACTGTCGACGACTATCCATAGTCCCGATGACTAATAATACGCGAGATCTCAGATGCCTGTGTTTCGTCGATTTCTATGAGCGGTTATTGATACATCATACCAACGCAGCAATATGTCGCATAAAAGTAACATCGACCCAAGACCACATGTCAACGCGTTCCTCTCAACGGACGCTGAGGAAAAAGAAGAAATGTGCCACGCACTACACGTTTATCATGAATCAGTTTATCGAGATAAACTCGGTGCGGCTCGCGGGTCTGCATTATAAATCCACTGACTTTCAGCTGCACCCGGGACGATTACGTTACAAAAACGGAAGTTAGTGCGACAGGTGGTATAGAAATATAAGGTGGTTGTTGTAAGGACAACCTTGAACCAACGCGTCATGAAGAACGTGGGTTTGTTGAAACACGCATTGAAGATGAATTCGTCGGAATTCCAACACTTTACCAAAGCAGTATTTACGTGAGATACCCGTGTTTCGTCGATATCTATGAGCGGTTATTGATACATTATGGCGCAGGAACATATCACATCAAAGCACTCTGGATCCAAAAATGCACATAACCGGTTACCGCATTTCTATCCACCGATCAGCAAGAGAAGGCGCAAAGAAGCCAGGCGCTACGCTACATGTTTACCACGAGCCTCAGGGTCCAGAAGAGGCAGCGACACCGTACAGGTACACAGGACACAGATTGTTCGAAGAAAGAGAGCGTATAACTTATAAGTATTAAGGAAGGTCAAGGATACCCGGCCCGCAGTGGAAGAACCGACAGCACCAGTGTCGGACAATGTTCCGGGGAAAACCTCAATGCTCATCCGACATCGTGATCGGGCTAAGCCTAAGGCCCCTAAGGCACTTCTAACAAATATATTATAACATTGCTCGGGTGACCGATTGCTGTCGCTGAATGGAGTAATCAGAAACGCGCACGAACCGACAGTATTATCGAAGGGAATATCGAAAGTTGACACTTGCGATGAATAACCCTAAGCTAACCCTAAGAAACTCATCGAACAGTTAAGATTATCCCATTCAGCGACAACAATCAGTCACCCGAGCATCATGTTATAATATATATGTTAGAAGTGCCCTTGGGCCTTAGGCTTAGCCCGATCACGATGAGGTTTTCCCCGGAACATTGTCCGACACTGGTGCTGTCGGTTCTTCCACTGCGGGCCGGGTATCCTTCCTTAATACTTATACGCTCTCTTTCTTCGAACAATTTGTGTCCTGTCACTCCTGTGTACCTGTACGGTGTCGCTGCCTCTTCTGGACCCTGAGGCTCGTGGTACACATGTAGCGTAGCGCCTGGCTTCTTTGCAAATTGCGCCTTCTCCGGTGGATAGAAATGCGGACCTCGAAACTTGCGGATGATGAAACGCGACGTTTAAACACATATACATCATCAACGAAGTGAAGACTGAAGGATCTGTGCTGGAATCAGGTTCTATAGGATTAGGTGGAGGTAGTTTTGTGTTATTTATGCTGGGCCACGGCCCACTTGGCACTGTGCCTCGCTTATGGGGCTCCTAGGACTACGAAGTCATCATTCTGCTAGCGAGTTCTATAATATATATTGACGACGGATGTACTCTTCGAAGTTCGTTCACACATGTATCGGATTTCTTTCTCCTTTCGAGCATCTATATAAATTGAAATGGTATCATGGATTCACGAGTCACGGAATCCAGGATTCCAGATACTCTCGTAGCCCTTCTTGTAGTCCTGGTTGACTTGAACGACTAGACGAACTCGTCTTCGACATCGACTTCGTTTCCCGACTCAAACACCGCATACTATTCCATCATTGCCAATTGGTCCAATTGGTATCAATAACCGCAAAGCTAAAAAAGTCGTAACGCTATGTACACATGAATCATGATGACGGACTCAGACGGAGTACATAACATGATAACTTAAAAGATCGCCCGGAGCGCAATTCGAGACTTCGAGTCAATGGACTCAATATAGTATTGTAATACTAATCGCCCGGTGTTTCTCATTGAAACCATTCTTGGGAAAGACTCTCTCTTGCCGTGGCTCGGAGGGATGGTTCAAGCCTTAACAAGCCCGCCATTACTTTGACTACACACGCAATTTCCTCCATCGTGAACTCTGCATATTTATAATCCTTGAAATAAACATGCACAAGCCATTCTTCCAGCGTCATGCCATCGTCGTCTTCCTTACTACCTTCTTGCATGGCACGCCACTGAGCCTGCCATCTCGACGGGAGCTCTTCCGAGGTGGTCGAAATCATTTGACGAACAAGAGTAACGGTGCTACCAGCGAAAAGTGGGACGCCGGACACCAGTTCGAAAATCTGTTCTCGTTAGGTTACACTCTGAAGTTGATATTCAAATTATTGAATGGGCGCTTCACTGCTTACCAGACAGCCGGCGTTCCATAGATCCACTCGAAGATCCAGTCGGTCCTTGAAAACGATCTCTGGTGCTCGTAGATCGAATGAAGTATTCAGCGTACTGGGCGCATCATCGCTAAAAAAGGCCTCTCCAAAGTCGATGATTTTGATTGATGGGCAAGGAGCCGCCAAAACATCTTCTTCATAGAAGATTGCAGGTCGAATCATCTGGGTAGGTACGTTGGGCGCCCAAGGCCCGTCGTCTTCCTTGATCACCGCCCCTGTCACGAAGTCTCCCAGCCTGGCAGTAAAGTCTTCTTCGCTGAAGGAATCAAGACCGGGCACAACGATAGCGAGGTTCTGAGTGTTTAGATCTATAGGCCAAGTATTGGTCAATATTCTGGAGCCTAGGAAAGCGGCTGAGGTGTACAGGCCTTACCTCCATGCCCAATATTGTTGGTTGCGAGAAAATCGAGCCCTTGCAGCGTCTGCTTCGCAAATAGATTCGCAAGCTTGGCAGGAAGTCTATTGTCAACGCCGTAGCAGTCAACAAATTCTGCAACATTTGGTCCGACGAGTTCCAGAACCAGACAGGTGTGTGTGCCATTAGGGCCGACATGAGTGAAATGGTCCAACATTTGGCACACATATGACGACCCGGGATGATCTTTGGGTAGAGCAGACAGTGCTTGTAACATCTTGAGCTCGCGGCTCCCCTCAGCTTTGGATATCATGATTTTGACGGCAACATAGCGATTATCCCTTATACAGAGTTAGAAAACTGGAAAAGGCCGTTTCCTAGTGATAGTCTCCGAAAATAGGCATACCTCTGATCTTTTGCGGCCCATGTGGTAGCAAAGCTACCCCATCCTAGCTTATGGAGAATTTTGTATCTTCCATCTTTCATGACATCGCCTAATGCAACAGGATGATAGCCACCTGGTCCGTACAGGTGTAGCGATTCGGCATCAATTCCGCCGCAGTATCTTTGGGCTGGCCCGTCTGGCCTCTGAACAAGATGATATCGGGACATTCTGGGAGATGATGAATTAATTTGAGTCGCACGCAGTAACAGAAAAATTGAGCAGGTGTTTGATGGGATGAAGGACAATCGAAAGATCGAATACAATGGTAGGTGCAGCCGACAGCTGTGGATTCCTCATTGATGGTCAGTTACCTACGAGGCTACGGTCTACCTAAGTCTTCGTGGCAGCGTGGCTGTTTATGAGTCACAAAACTCTAAATGCCAATCCACAGAGATTCAGAGAATGCTAGACGCGTTTTGCAACGTGGAAGTCAGAAGCCCCGATATAATAATAAACCTTCCTAAACTTTCCCGAATCAAGAAAAATGTGACTAGCGTCGAGGAGTCGGAGACTCGGAGGCGCCGAGGCGGCATGGGAAGGCGCTTCTGCGGCGTTCTGCCCGACGTGACCTTCATGATCATCACTGATTCAGATCGAATTGACGAACTTGACGCGTCACGCGGCAGCAGTCACCATCGCTAAAACTTGAATTAAACGCACGCTGATTGATTTCACGCAGCCGCCGTGATCTTTCACTTGCTGGAAATACACCACCGCGCGGAGCGCAATTCGAACCAATATACTATTATCATACAGAACTGAGAACGTCTGACAACACGTATCTTTTCGCACTAATCATTATTCATTCGTTCCTGTAATTCTCAGCTGACCTCGTATTCGATAATTTGCTCAGTGCAGCCGCCGGATATTTCTCATTGAAACCAATCTTGGGCAAGACTTTCGCTTGCCGTGGCTCGGAGGGATGGTTCAATCCTTAACAAGCCCGCAATTGCTTTGGTTATACGCGCAAGTTCCTCCATCGTGAACTCTGGATGTTTTCCATTAAAGTGATAAACATATTCAAGCCATTCTTGGATCGTCAGGCCCCTGTCTCCTGGACGCTTACCTTGTTGCATGGCACGCCATTTAGCCTGCCACCTCAACGGGAGCTCTTCCGAGGTGGCTGCAATCATTGCCCTGACAAGGCTAAGGGGGCTCCAAGCGTCGAACATTCGGTTCCCGGACACCAGTTCAAAAATCTATTCTCGTTTGGTTACACTTTAAGCCCGAATCGACATGATTGAATGAGGGCTTACCAGACAGCCGGCACTCCATAGATCCACTCGATGATCCAGCCGATCCCCAAAAATGATTTCGGGTGCTCGTAGAACCAGGGGAGTATCCAGCGCACTGGGTGCATCGTCACTAAAGAAGGCCTCTCCGAAGTCAATGATCTTGATTGATGGGCAAGGCGCCGCCATAATATCTTCTTCCTGGAAGAGTGCAGGTCGAATGGTCTGAGTAGGTACGTTGGGCGCCCAAGGCCCGTCATCGAATTTGATCACCGCGCCCGTCACGAAGTCCCCCAGCCTGGTGATAAAGTCTTCTTCGTTGAGAGAATCAAGACCGGGCACGACTATAGCGAGGTTTCCAGTGTGTAAATCTATAGGCTAAATTAATTTGTTGCGAAAATGGCTGAGGTGTACTTCAATTTTCAAAGTTCAACTCCACAGGTCTTACGGCTTACCTCCATGCGCAATATTGTTGAGCGCGAGGAAATCGAGCCCTTGCAGCGTCTGTTTAGCAAATAGTTTCGCAAGGTTTGCAGGAAGTCTGTCGTCCGTGCAGTAGTATGCAACGGCTTCTGCAACATTTGGTCCTACAAGTTCCAGGACCAGACAGTTGTGACTGCCATTGGGGCCGACATGGGTGAAATGGTCGAACATTTGGTTCACATATGACGACCCGGGATGTTGTTGGGGTAGAGCAGACAGTGCTCGCAACATCTTGAGCTCGCGGCTCTCCTGAACTTTGGATACCATGATTTTGACTGCAACATAGCGATCGCACCTTGCACAAAGTTAGAAAAAAACACTGTTACCTAGTGACAATATGCGTTGTGGAAATAAACATACTTCGTATCTCTTGCTGCCCATGTGGTAGCAAAGCTACCCCAACCGAGCTTATGGAGAATCTTATATCTTCCGTTCTTCATGACATCGCCTAACGCAACGGGATGGTAACCACCTGGTTCGTACCGGTGTAGCGATTCGGCATCCATACCGCCACTGTATCTTTGGGCTGGCCAGCCTGGCATTTGAACATGATGATACATTATGCCCATGGTGAGTTAATTTGAGTTGCTGCAGCAATAACAACAAAGTGAGTAGTTCTTGGATGGGATGAGGAGAAATTTCAGAGAGATTGACTATGATGTAGTCAGCTCAATCGTCGTGGCTATTTTGAGTCACGAAACTCGGAATGATGATCGAGAGCGAAGTTAGGAACCCTAAGACGCGTTTTGCACACCGGTGTACCGTGTGACACCAGCAGGAAGGCCAGCAGGAAGGCAAGAGTTACCATGTTAACTAGGTAGGTACCTACCTATTTATTTAAAGTACACTAGCTAGGCTGGCCTGAGGTTGCCCAGTTCTAGTACCTCTACATGATGACTCATAGGGGAAAAACCCTAGGACAGGGAGGAAAACCTCTATGCAATCGTGGTGCTGTGCATCGGGCCGATTTGGTCCGACCACGGTTCCTATCATACTTGAAAGTTTTCCTGCTCGCCGGTGATGGGCGTGGCAGTCGCTGGATGGTGCGCTGGGAAAGGAAAGAGAAGAGAAAAAAGAGAAGAGAACAGAAAACAGAAAGCAGAACCCCCACTCAAGGCTCTTTGCGGTAGGTTAGGTACCTAGGTACCTAGAGAACAGAAAGCAGAGCCCCCACTCCTGGGGTCCTTTCTCCGCATCCCCAAAGGTGCGCACCCCCGCGCGCACGGACCACTAGTGGCCGAGATCGCGGCTGTCAAAACAGCGAAGGTGTCGGAATCGTAAGGTTGCTCATGTATCAAATGCATGCATAACAAAGCAGGTGCGTAACGCACACAAACACAAAGGCGTATCTTCTCTCATAGATCGGTTGTTGTCATTCTCTTCTATGTACAAAAGGGGCGGAAGCCACCTTTATGGTGTCGATGCCGACGTCGACGGCGCCTGCTGATCTACCGCCCTGCTGGTTCGAGGTCGTAAATGAATACTGTACCAAGCAACATCGACAACGACCGCGGCATCGTCCCCCCTCCCGGCCACGACACCATCAAACCGGCGTTTGCCCACCTCGAGGTTTCAACCGGCGTGCTTTCGGAGAGTTCAGCACGCCGCTCTCATCTTGGTCAACCGTCACCTAGACCTTCCTGGCATTCTGGTAGCGGAGCCGTGCCTCTGGCAAAATTCCGCTTTTAACGACACAACTTGTGCCCACGCGAGCACACGTGGTGGAAGGCGCTGATGCCTGAACCCACACCGAAAACAACTGCCTTTGGCGATCGAGATGTAGGATATTCTTTGGGGAAAACTGGCTTGTATTTAGAAGAACACCCTAGTATGCCAAAAACTGGGACGCAGCGGTGTGAAATATAACAACAACAACAACAACAACAAAAAAAAGGGAATGGAACTTCCACTCAATCGCGATACCCCTCACTTTCCCTCGCGTTTCCCTCAATACGACACCATTCTCAAGAGACAATTTCTAGCTGCGAAAATCTCTAGCATTTTCGCAGCAACACCTATCAATAATTGCCCCATAACGGACTAGGACAAGGAGCACCGAGCCGGAGAGTCGTAGACCGAAGAAGGCTATAGGCACAAACGCGCTGGGAGCGAAGGTCCATAACACGATGGCCTCGCACATGTATGGCAGAGGCCAGAGATCAAGATTCAAAACCTTCCAGCATCTGACCCCTACCTAGTACCTTCGAGTCTCGACATCTTGCCCCCAGCCCTTACTCTATTGTGAACTCTCAAGCCTTGATAGGATGTGTATGGACAGATATCTAGTTGGGAACTTGGAAGGCAGGTACATTGCTCGGCCTGGGGCCATAGGCTGCAGGCATCTGTTGCGGCAGCTGCCAGCTAGAAGACCTTCCTTGCTCCTAGTGGCGGCAAATTGCAACTGGGCAAAGTCTCCCAAAAGAAAGACTCTCCAGTCTCTCCTGCCTCCAAATCTGCCATTATACGAAATTTGAAAATGAATAGGACGGAAGGTGCGCCGCCGTTACGCTTCGCTCAATTACTCGCTCACATGGAAATTATTACTCTTCCTTGCTCACTTTTCTACAGTTCTTCTGCTTCTGTTTTCTTGAATCTTTCCCAACTTTCCGTGAATCTCAGATTCCCAATCTTTCAATGTTGAAATCTTCTGCCTCTACAGATAAAATAGAGATGACTCCGATTCCCAGCGGCCAAATCAATGCGGTAATAATTGTACAAGACCCATGTGCCGACCAGAGCCGCGTACAGCTGAATGTTGATTTATTGCGAACTGCTTTAAGAGAGCCTAGTCTGGCCCATTTCACCAAGGCTGCCTTCACGTCGGTTACATCTCTGTTTCTGTCGATTTATAGAAGCGTTTATTGATATCAAAGCAGAAACATATCGCATATCAGCACCTCAGATTGCAGACCACATATCACGGCGTTTCTTTCCACAGACGCACAAGAGGAGGCAAAAATCAGTCAGGCGATTCATGTGTACCACAAACCAGTTGATCGAGATGAAAATGGTACGATATTGCCATATGAATACAATGGTTTCGAGCTACATCCAGAACGAACTCGCATTCCCAAGTCAAAGGCAAAGACGGCAATCAGCGCTGCCGCGCAAGTAAGTTAAGCAAGTCAAGTCAAGTCCGGGGGTATGACTTGCTCGACTTGACGAAATTCTGAGATAATAATTTGGCTTGAATGTGTTTCATTTTTTGATGAAAAAAAATGTAGAGCTCGCGATGGCGGAACGTGCGTGTATAATTATTAATCAAAGCAATTGAGCGCTTGTTAAGGCTTGAACCATCCCTCCGAGCCACGGCAAGTGAAAATCTCGCCCAAGATTCGTTTCAATGAGAAATATCCGGCGGCTGCACTGAGCAAATTATTAAATACGAGGTGAGGAGCCTGACAATGGCACGATCGAATAACTTCGTAGCGAATATATAGGGTTCATGGCAGGCTTGCCATCCGGATCAACATTTACATCTCAGACTTGCAAGTTGCGATTCGCCTCCCATCGTCTTTATTCGCTGCAAAATGCAATATCGCCGGGGCCGCCCCAATACGTATTGACTAACCCAATCTGTCGAACCTGCAGCTTGCAGTGTACACTGACAAACACGCTGCAATATCTTGGCAAAGTACTCTAGTTTCGAGACACATCCGCGTCATGCGACTCATATACCGATGCCGCAACCCCAGTTCGGCAGCGGCTGCGGCAACAACTTCAAGGTTTGCCCCTCGACTCCGACTCCTGTGCCGACTCCGAATCTTGACGCTTGTCAGGGCTCTCTTCCTTATCCTGCTTCTGATCCCCTTTGTCTTCCTCTTTGTCCCCGTTCTTCTTGCTGTGCCGCTCTTCTTCCAGCGCCTGCTTTACTTCTTCGCCTCCCAGATCCTTCATCTCGTCCCAATCGACACTGTACTCCTGCGCGGCAATCTTGATTTCTCGTCGTAGCGCATTCGCCTCGTGAACGACCTGATCCCACCGCTGCTGGTCGAAGCCTCGTTCCTGATACAGAGCAGTTCGCCGCCTCGACACCGTCATGTTCATGGCGGCCTTGTAGCTCAGGTCGCGGCTGATAAACAAGAACCAGAGATATCCTCCCATGATGGTGGCCAGCCCAGCGAGATATGTTACTGGCTCAACGAGATCCCATCCCATATCTGTATGGAACGTGACGTAGTAGACGACCCCCCACCAGCCGGCCAGAGCGGCGAATCCGCCCTTTGCCAGCGTATACGCGCCCTTGTGTGCCAGAAAGTCACACTCTCGTTTTACGCGAGCCATCTGGTCAATTTCGTGGGACATTCGTCGCAATCTCATGCGCTGATAGTACGTCCTGTCCTTAAAGCTCGGCACAGCTATGCGCAGTTCCTCATCGTGGCCTTGGATACTCACTGTGAATTCTCGACCTCGGGCTGCATCTCTGATGAAGTCGCCAATCTCGGTGCTACCGCTCCATCTCACCCAGTGTGTCTTGTGCTTCCTGTTCGGACCTTCGTGTCCTAGCCCCGAGTAGGAGGCAACGTTGGATCCGCTGGTTTCCTTGGACGCGTCGCGTGTTCCTTTGTCCCCCGAGTAGTCGGCTTCGGCTCGAAAAACAATCTCGGGTAGCTTGTCGCCGCCTCCTTTGACGAGGAGCGGAGGAATTTCAGCTTGTATCAGTCTTTCCAGATACGAGAGCGGCTGCTGTGGGTGAACAAGAAGTGCGAGAGGCTCGACCGACTTGTTTGCCCACTTTCTCTTTTCCGATGCATCTTCATTGATGTATTCTTGCTCGGGATGGAAAGGGATCGGAAGAATCAGCTTTAGAAGCCGTGTCGGCGTGGTAAGTAGTCGACCTAGGAGTCACTCTGATTAACTAGTGTTCGTGGATCGAGACAGTGGGAACATGACCATATGGTAAGGACCAAGTATACTGCTAACCTTGGGCTGCGCTTTTTGGTGCAGGATCCGGCGATGTGGACTCGGGCAACGCATTGCTGCTCTCGCGGTGCCACGGGCGGTCGTCTGCTTTTCGTTGTGTCGCACCTCGAATGTAGGTTGGCTTCTCGGCTGAAGAGTCGTCGCCGTATGATCTACTCAGGAAGTATAGGTTCGGAGAGCCTGTAGATGGTACAATGAACCGTGCCCATCCTCCACAAGGGCTTCGAGGTAGGCGGTCAGACATGGGTTGGGCTCGACGAGCTGCATTGAGAGCCCACGGCACGCCACGGAGGACGTGGCCCATATTGCCGGGAAACGGAAGCGAAAGTCGAGGACGAAGCGAACACACCTACACCTAGACGAGATTGGAGCTCTGGTGGTGCATCATCGATGTTGGGGGATTCCGGCCATGATTGCCATCACAACTCACGGCGAGGCGCCATGACGTCAAGAGCGCCCGGCTTGTCACCGTCTGTGCTCAGTTCACGCAGGTCACAAAACAGGAATGAGAGTCAGCACTGCGCCGGCAACGAGGTGGCAACGTATGACATCCGATGGCGCCAGACTAAAGCATGGCGTAAAAGGCACCATATATCATCAATCTCGACCAAATCTTTCTCATCATATCGAGAAGTTGTCGATTAGGGGCTTCCCATGCATGTATTGTAGGTACCTTGCTTGCATCATGCAACTCAATTGGCCGCCGTTGCAAGCATGGACTCTGAATCTCGCTCGGATGGCGGGGTTACGTAACTTACGTTATCCAGAGAGCCCCGCAATCAGCGCCAGCATGGAAACCTCTCATCTTGATCCAATCCTCCTATTCTAGCCCTCCCTGGACGTTCCTTCAGGGCCGGGCGGTGTAATTAGGTCAAGCATCACATCAGCAGCAGGAGTCTTTTTTTGACTCTCTGGCCCTCGTCTCCTCACAACTTACCATCACGACAAGACAAACCACGAAAATGGCGGACAACAAGGTGTACCGAGCCAGCACTACGGCGCCGGTCAACATTGCCGTTGTCAAGTAAGCAGGCCCCTGACGCATGCTATGCGGCGCAGAACGCTGACAGCAACGCCAAACAGGTACTGGGGAAAGCGAGACGCAAAGCTCAACCTCCCGACCAACAGCTCGCTGTCCGTTACGTTGTCCCAAGCCGATTTGCGAACTTTGACGACAGCCTCTTGTTCCGCCTCGTATAAAGATGGCGACAGCCTCACGCTCAATGGCGAGCTGTCCGACATTTCTGGCGCACGTACGCAGGCATGCTTCCGTGAGCTGAGGGCTCGTCGTGCCGCTCTCGAGGCTTCCGATTCTGCGCTTCCCAAGCTGTCGGCGATGCCGCTCAAGCTTGTGTCGGAGAACAACTTCCCCACGGCGGCCGGTCTAGCATCCTCGGCCGCAGGCTTCGCAGCCCTCGTCCAGGCCATTGCGAATCTATACGAGCTCCCCGATTCCCCCTCGGAGTTGTCTCTGATTGCCCGACAGGGCTCTGGGTCTGCGTGCCGCAGTTTGTTCGGAGGCTACGTGGCGTGGAGAATGGGCGAAAAGGAAGACGGCAGCGATTCCATGGCCGACCTCGTCGCCCCTGCGTCGCACTGGCCAAACATGCGGGCTCTGATCCTCGTCGCCAGTGCGGCCAAGAAGGGCGTATCGTCCACCTCTGGCATGCAGCAAACGGTCGCCACGTCGGGTCTGTTTCAGCAGAGAATCTCGCAGATTGTGCCCGCCAACATGAAGACGATGGAAGAGGCTGTTCACGCCAAGGACTTTGCCAAATTCGCCGAAGTCACCATGCGCGAGTCCAACTCTTTCCACGCCTGCTGTGCCGACACCTACCCGCCCATCTTTTACATGAACGACGTGTCGCGTGCCGCCATCCGTGCCGTTGAGTCCATCAACGCTGCGGCTGGTAAGGCGATTGCCGCCTACACATTCGATGCTGGCCCCAACTGCGTCGTGTATTATCTGCAAGAAGATGAGTCTGCGGTGCTGGGAGCTTTTGCTGACGTCTTGCGCGGCATTTCGGGTTGGAGGGAGGGCAGCGCTCAGGCCAAGTCTGTCGCCAAGCTGGAGGATGGCATTATTAACATCTTGAAAGATGGAGTGAGCAGGGTTATTATGACGAGTGTCGGGGAGGGTCCTTTGAAGACGGACGAGTACCTGGTGGGTGAAGACGGCCAGCCTGTGAAGCGATAGCTGGGCTCACGAGTCACAACGCTGAGGTGGGCAGATAAGGTTCATAGGCACCCAGTCGTTTTGCAGGTCCAGACTCACTGCACACGTGCACAATTTATCAATCACTGCTAGATTAATACATACATGTAGTCGTATAATTACCATTATTCTCATCTGCACCGACATGTAATCACTTGTCTTCATTGCCGCCCGTCTTGGATCCAACTTCGTGTTACACGGTTCTTTTCACGGGTACCCGCGGACAGCTGGCAAGGCACTGCACTCACTTGGTGTAATCAAATTCTCAATTCAACCTCCGTTATCTATCCGGACAGGTGAGCTGAACGAAACCTGTGCCCTTCACAACAACATCCGTCTGTCTCTTTCGGATTGAACTCAGGCTACATCCACTTGAGACATCGTCCAGTCAATGCGGCTAAACCGGGAGTACCCTGCTAATAGACCCAGCGCATAATTGCCACTCCTCGGGTACTCGAGAAGCAGCATCTGGGCTGAACAGCTTCACGACATCGACTGACGCTGCTCGCTCACATGGAGAAATACGCCCTTGAGACCGAACCGAGTGGGCCCTACAGACCGGTTGGCATTGCAGAACTGATCAACAAAAACCACGATGTCGAAGTGACAGAGCTCGACAGATCAGGCAACGTCCAGCGTCGCTGGCTGCACCGGCCCTTTGATGCCGTGATCGTTGTAAGTTATCGCCCACTGCCGCCCAGGCCTAGGCCCAGCGGGATCTCTCATCCTCTCGTTGCTGACGCGGGGCGTTCCACTCCAAGTTACAATCCAAGGACGCAAGAAAAGGCTTCCTGGCGACATCCCTCCGCGAATGGAAAAAAGCGCTCTACGATGCTTTCCTCCCCGTGGGATATCCCCACTCCGTTTCGCGGGACTATATCGCGTACCAAACCTACGACTCCCTCCAGGCCTTCTTTTCCACCATCACGTCTCTGCTAGCCAGCAGGGCCCTGCTGGAGGGCCTAGGAGTCGGCGATGCGAATTCCTCAGCCACGTTCGCGCTGCTCATCACGATTCTCAAGGACGCCATGTCGCGCATCGCCACCATTGCCTTTGCGCATAGGTTCGGGCTGCGCATCGAGCCAGATGCGAAGCGCTACCGGTTCCTCGCGGACATCTTCAACGACACGGCCTTCTTTCTGGAGCTTTGCAGCCCGTACCTCGCGTCCTCGGGCAAGCTCGCTGTCTTGGCTGTGGGAGAAGCCTTGAGGGCACTATGTGGTGTCGCTGCCGGGGCGAGCAAAGCAGCGCTGAGTGTGCACTTTGCCAAGCACGATAACTTAGCAGAGTTGAATGCCAAAGAGGCTAGTCAGGAGACGGCGGTTGGTCTCGTGGGACTCCTCGTGGGCACGATGGTTGTGAAAGTGGTGCAGGACCCTGCCAGTGTGGTCTACTTGATGATTGTGTTGGTTCTTGCCCATCTCTGGATGAACTACCTCGGCGTGCGAAGCGTCTGTATGACAACGCTTAATCGCCAGAGAGCTACTATTCTATTCCAAGAGTATATGAAGACCGGGGTGGTTCTCACGCCGGAGCAGGTCGCGCAGCGGGAGCGCATCGTCTTCTGGGTCCCTGTCGTGTGTAATCGCGAGGGCCAGGATATTGCCCGGGTCGAGTTTGCGTCGACGTACCGAGAGGCTGCTATGCATGGGGCACAGGACACGGTTGATGTGGTAGACGGGCCCATGCATACCTCATTCATCACTTCGCCTCGTGGACGCCGGCTGGCCAGTATCAAGATGCTGCTCTGGGCGGGCTGTGAGCCAAAGCATGCCATATTGGCTTGGTTTCACGCCATGGAGGATGCCTGGGAGATGAAGAAGGATTGTGTACACGATCACAAAAAGACGCTCTTGTTAGAGGGGAGACATGCCGAAGACGAGGAACTGTGGACGTTGATGAAGAAGCGGGGATGGAATTTGCAGACACAGGCATTTGAGACTTGTGCGCCGATTCGGCTCCGCGTGCAGTCTATTGTGTACAAGGACGAGTGAGTGCGTAGCACTCGTGCCCTCTCCATGAACCTACATGAGGAATATAAAGGCAGTAGTCAGAGTGAGGGCAGAAGATATTTCTTCATAAATAAAACTCGTCTTGTACAGAATGAGCCTCCAAGCTCGTCTATGCTGTCCATCTCCGGCGAACTAAACACCTCCCGCGTAAATCCAAAACGCCCCCCAATGATGTCATTTTACAAATGCGTCGTTAAATGTAATGGTACACAAGATGAGATGCAATATGTTGGAAGGCAAGTCACCACAGTTCCGTCTACTGTGATGAGCTTCCCCCCATATCCTCATGCCGTCACGCCAACCCTGTCAACCGCCAAGCCCTCATCTTGACCCCCTCCCACGTATTCAACTTCGGCCGCACGTGCAGATAGAAACTCGGCCCTGCCTTGCCCGCCGGATCCGGGCGCCCGGCATAAAAGTCGATAACGTAGTCGATGCGCGTGCCGCAGCGGTCAATGACCCAGTCGTGGCGGTCAAAGGGGGCCGTATAGCCGAGGAGAGTATTAAAGCGAGCGGTGGGTGTCATGCGGTCGTTCTTGTTGGCGAAGGACTCAAGTTTGGGAGTTTTGCAGCTGAGAATTTGAATGTTAGATGGATGTCGATAAGGGCAGAGGAGAAAAAAAGAGGAGTACGAAAGGAGAAGGGAAAGGGGAAGCAGGACAAAGAGGAACAAGAAGACGGAAAGATAGGAGAAGAAGAAGAAGAAGAGGGGGGAAAGAGAGGAACATATCGAAAAAGAAGTAGCGAAGAAGAAAGGCAAAGCCCATCCCATAGAGTCGTGACACTTCCAAGAAGTCAAACTCCTCTCCATAGCCCCTTCACAACTCTTGCCTCCCCTCCCCATAAACTCAAACTCAAGAAAAAAACGCGAAAAAAACCCCCCCAGCTAGTAGCCAGAGCTTATAACGCACCTCGTCCCAGCCAAATACGGCTCCTCCCACTCCACAATCTCCCTCCACGCCCTCTCATTTACCGCATTATGAATCGGCACTACAGTCTTCATATCCGCCACACGCGCATCATATCCCTTGCGCTTCATGGCCTCAAAGAACATCTTCTCGGAGGGATAGACCCATTTCCCTGAAGGGTCGACACCCGATTCGATCTCATGGTTCGCGGCCACTGTAGGAGGATCGGACGCTGGTGTTGCGCTCTCGTTGGCAGGGCATGGCGATGTGGTTGTGGTTGCGGTTGCGGTTGCGGTTGCAGGTGCAGGTGCAGGTGTGGACCGCGGGATCGTGGAGACGACGCGCGAGGTATCGAGACCGGTGGGCGCTCGGGTAGGAGGTTTGGGTGAGGAGGACGGTGAGGCTGATGACCACGGTAGGTAGGAGGTGAGGGATTGTGTCCACGTCTTGGGGGGGTTGGTCGGTGAGGAGTCGTGGTTGACGGGACATGAAGGGGTGTTGGATTCGGCGGCGGCGCGGGCTTGCGCGAGCCAGGCGTCGCGGGTTTGGGAGTCAACCGGACAGGCGGGGGAGTCTTTGTCGGCCATGATGTTCAGAGGGGGTGGAATGCGACCAACGGGACGCGAAAGCAAAAATTCACGATGCGCTTGGTGGCGTTGAGGTGGAAGATGGCAGTGGGTGGGTTTATTGCCATGGATTGGCCAAAGTCTTTGTTCATCGACAAGTCCGCCGCGGCAAGTGGGGGCTTTACATGTGAGGTACATATGTATGTACGGTGTACCTACAGGCTACAGCCGTTGTTTTCCCGATGTGTTCAGCTGTAGCCTGTCGGTGCGGCAGGCCAGTTGGAACTGTTTTGGGCCGCGCATCTTTCGCGGATGAAAGCATGATGGTGACGATCCTGTATACATTCTAGAGCGAACGAGTTACCTGTTGATGTCTAAAAAGAGAGCGTATCGCGGGAGAACAGGATAGACATGCGACGTGATGATGGGGTTGTAACTTGTGCCTGTAATCGCTGCCGAGATCCGATTCCTACCCCTGCGCATCCGCTCATCGCGTGACGCCCCGCCTCCTGACCTCACCACGTTGGCCCATCAGTGACCAGTGAACCACTGCCAACCAGTGATCACCTTCAACACCACCACCACCATGCCGACGTGTCCATCTCCCCCGAACAAGGCGCAATGACAGACCGCATCACGCCCTCATCGCACCGGCGACTCCCCCTCCCCGGAACTGCCTCCTCCTCATGGGCCATCTACCGCGCCAGAATGACGTCTCTACTCCGACATCCCGACACCAAGGTCCTCACGGCGTTTTGGCTCTTGGGTAAGTCTAGACGCCGCTGCCCCCGCCCCTGGGCAACGCACTACGAATCAACAAGTCACATTACAGCTAACAGTTAACGTGCCCCCCACAACAGGCCTCATCAACAACGTCCTCTACGTCATCATCCTCTCCGCCGCGCAAGACCTCGTCGGATCCTCCATCCCCAAAGGCATAGTCCTCATGGCGGACGTACTCCCCTCCTTCGTGACGAAACTCGTGGCCCCGTACTTTATACATCGCGTGCCGTACCCAGTCCGCGTTCTTGTGTTCATCGCCCTCTCTGTGATGGGGATGCTTCTCGTGGCGCTGACGCCGGCTTCGCAGTCCGTGGCCGTCAAGATGGCGGGGGTTGTGCTCGCGAGTCTGAGCAGCGGAGGCGGCGAGTTGAGTTTTCTGGGTCTGTCGCATTACTATGGACATGTAAGTCTCGTGGGATGGGGGTCTGGGACTGGTGCGGCGGGACTGGTCGGCGCGGGGTTGTATGTCGTGTTGACGGACTGGTGGGGGTTCAGCGTGCGGGATAGTTTGCTGTTCTCGGCGTGCTTGCCTGTGGTTATGTTTGTGAGTTTCTTTTTCGTGCTGCCGAGGGGGCCGTTGCAGGTGGTGAGGCAGAAGGACTATGAGACGCTGCCGGGGGTGGAGTCGCAAGAGGAGGAGCAGGTTGAGGAGGAGGGCGACGATGAGAGATCGCAGGGCGTGGCAGGCTCGGCTTTGCTGGCACCAAGTCCATCAATGGGGAGTGCTGTGTATTCGTCGCAGCATCATCTTCCGGGCGCGCCTCGTTCGTTGGAGAGCAACTTGCGGAGGGCGAGGGCGCTGTTTGTGCCGTACATGGCTCCTCTGCTGCTGGTGTATGTGGCCGAGTACACCATCAACCAGGGCGTGTCACCGACACTTCTCTTCCCCGTCGAGTCTTCTCCCTTTGACGAGTTGCGCGCCTTCTACCCGTTCTATGGCTTCCTATACCAGCTGGGGGTGTTTATCTCGCGATCCTCGACGCCGTTTCTCCGCATCCGCCGTTTGTACGTCCCGTCTGTTCTGCAGGTGGGCAACGCGGCGCTGCTAATTCTGCAGAGCCTGTTCTTCTTCATGCCCTCGGTGTATCTGGTCTTTGCGGTCATCTTCTGGGAGGGTCTGCTTGGCGGGGCTGTCTACGTGAACTGCTTCGCCGAGATCATGGAAAAGGTACCCGAAGACGAGCGAGAGTTTAGTCTGAGCGCGACCACTGTGAGCGACAGTGCTGGGATATGCATCGCGGCGATTGTAAGCATCTTGTTGGAGCCGGGCTTGTGTGGCTATCAGGTGGCGCATGGGCGGGATTGGTGTCGAAGAATAGAAGCGCACTAGAATGCTTTCCTTGGACTTTTGGAGTCTTGAACCCGAGTACCTAACGTAGCGTATCTACCTATTCCAGGTCTGCTGCGTGGGTAGGGGCGTCCGATGGTGGAACAAAGTCGAGACACAAAGCGACGTTTCGGCGCGATATGGGAACGCACTACCGACACAGACGCGCACGCACGCAACGGTCACACAATCAACCTGGTCTGTCTGATGTCTGCGGAGGGAGATCCGATCCCGCGAATCATCTTACATGGATCTTATGGCGCGGGGTGGCAATTGGGTTTTTTCACATCTCCATTTTTTAAGTTTTTTCTCTCGCAAGAATCAACTTCTGGGGCCGTTGTGCAAATATCACGTTGACAGGATTGGTATTGAAAGCGGCCTCAGTTGGAAGGTAAAGTAGGCCAATACGCATCGGGGCCAAGCATTGTATTTACTGACGACCATCGCAGATTCGCAGCACGCGTTTTGCTGGGCATGAGCAACGAACGGGACGGACACGATGCTTCAGGGACGAGTCCTTTTGGTCCAACACGTGACCACGCACGCGACAGCACAGTGCATCCCTGATTTACGGAGTACGGCCCTTGGCCGGCCCACAGATACTTGGGCAGGATCTTGCTCCTTCGTGCTGCAGCGAGTCATTCCGGCTGATGTCCGTTCGCCCGCCCGTGCTTCCGGGAGAAGTTAGAAGTTAGAACGCACCCCAGGCTTTTACGAACTGCGAGCGTCGATAAAAGAGAAAAGCAGCCACGCGAGGCTTTGCGGACAGCTGTGCGTGGAGAAAGCATACCGACCGACGCATGGGAACGTGGCCATACTCCGTAGACGGCACGCAAAGGGAGGCCACGTTGCGCCTCTTTCGGCACATGAAGGCTGAGGCCGCTGCGAGTCTGCGTGGTGCGACCGGATGCCTCGGACCTCTCACGTCGCACCTGCGGCAATTGTACGCCACTTGCCCCCTTGCCTCCTGGTCCCTGACCCCGGCCCGGACTTCTGCATCAAAGCGTCCACACACCACACGGCTTCGAAACAAAGTGCTAAAATGGTGACTTGCACGTTCCTGGCCCCTAGGATAGGTACCTATCCGTCCGTCCCCATGGACTCTGGAGTACCTACCCAGGTATGTACGGGTAAACCGTAACGGAGTATCATACTGAGTAGAGACAACGTCGGCCGTTGACTTTCTCTCCCTGCTTTCCACGGAGTACGTACGTACGCGGTACACAGTACGCGCCAACAGCCACATGGCCCTGTTTGGAAGTTGGACGTCCCGGCCCCCGGGACCAGAATCCACTACGCTCCGTTATCCGGTCCAAACGGGAGAGGCGTCCACGAAAGAAGCAGAAGCAGGCTGCGGGAATTCTTGATCTGCGCGGCTCTGGTAGGTATGTGCAGTGATGATGGCCATTGCGTTTGTACAGTTTGTATGTCGAATACTTGTGTTCATGATGTAGGTAGGTACACTGCGTTTGTACAGTGCTTTGTTTCCCCCAAACCGTTCTTCCCAAACTTCTCCTGGCGTAAAAATCGACGATGCTCAAACAAGCCACGCGCAAAGTGTCATCCACCACTCCCCCCTGGCTCGACCCTGGTTCGGCCCAGAACGGGGGTAGCTTCTTCTTCCGCCGGTTTACGGATATGTACCTTGCTCTTTAAATCTGCCTCATGTACCCCCCTTGGTTCTTGGATTTCGAGGCCCCTGGACTTCGAGATTACACACTTCCTTTTGGCTTTGCAACGCTTGGCTCTGTTCTCGAGCTGTCCCTGTTGCTTTTGGGTTTCTCCCGAACTCGCCTCTTCCCGGGCCATCGAGCGTTTTCCTTCATCTCATTCTCATTTCATCGCGCGTCGTTTTTTTTCTTGAGCCTCCCATTGCTTGCGCATCGGAAGCGGCAGCCATTTTCGGCGAGGGCCAGCATACACTCCTTTCTCTTTCCCTACTCTCGCCACAAAGCACGCAGTACTCGAATAGGGGGCATATTTACGTAGAGGCCCCGACAGAGACGGCAGTGTCTCGATTGAACTAAATTCGCTCCTTCGCAAACCACGCAGGAGATATCTACATATACCGATAAAACGAGAGATCGACGGCGGGCGCATATCCGACGCGATGCGTTCCCAAACCCGGGTTCAGTTCATTGGCGTTGCCGCCATTTTCTGTACCTTCTTGCTAGTTCACCAGTGGCTGTATCGCTACCAGAATTCGTTTGGGCTCCTGGCCGATAAGTCAGCCTGGAGGCTGCCGCGGCTGGGCGATATTTCCAAGGCCGCTCAGAATGCGACGCTGGGGTTTGAGAAGGTCTTTTACATTAGCTTGCCCAAGTGAGTCTTTTCGAGGCGGACATGCTATTCATGGTGGTGGATTGTGTCTGACGAGAGTGTGTGGGCAGCCGGAGTGATCGACAGGATATCATGAGCATGCTTGCTTCTTCGACGAACGTGAGCCTTACGTTCCAACCTGGTGTAAGTTTCTGGCCTGTCCACATATAACTTGAGGTGACAAGACAGAACATCTAACAAAAGTTGTCCAGGCCAGCGGAGCCGATATCCCCGCCAAGGCCAAGCCAGCTGGCAGTGACGGCCTCCGGGACGGACAGCTAGGGTGCTGGCGCAGTCACGCAGACGTCTGGAAGAGGATTATTGACGAAAACATCCAGACCGCTATTGTGGTGGAGGATGATGCGGACTGGGACATGGACATTCACAACATTTTCGAGCGACTGAGCCAGCACATGAAGAAGACGAAGCTGGGCAAGCATACCCGGACGCCTTATGAGCTGAAGCACGCGCCCTATGGTAAGTCAGCCCCCCTGAGTCTCATCGTTTTCATTTTCCTCTCGCCTCTTTCTCCACACAGCCCTAGCATCGTTTGTGCCTCGTGATGGCTGCAGTAATATCTCGAAACTTGAATGAATCCGAGGCTGACTGTTTCAGGTCTGGAATGGGATCTCCTGTACATCGGCTCCTGCTGGGACATTCCCCGCAAGGAGAAGCCGCACAAGCACGAGACCTATGAGGATCCTTCTGCGCCAAACTCGAACGAGTATGTATATGTAGCAGCCCCTTCGTCCTTTTGTATCTTGAGCATCGCGAGACTTCTCATGTGATGCGGCTGATGCCGTCACGAATTCCTACTAACAAGCCATAGAATGTCTGGAGCGTACGCCCAGCAGCTCCGAGACTGGGGCATCTCCGTCAACGAAGACACCCATATCCGCGCCCTCGCACCCTCCTGGTACAGCGTATGCACGATTGGCTATGCCGTCACCCTCCACGGCGCCCGCAAGCTCCTCTACACAGTCGGCAATGGTGAGGGCCTCGCGGGCCCCGTCGATCTTGCCATGATCAACGCCGTGCAAAAGGGCCAGATCAGCGCCCTGACGGTTGTGCCGCCCTTTGTCGTGCCCTGGAAGAAGGGCACCGCCACGGACAGCGACATCAACGAGCCGCCCAAGGAGGGAGAGGAGCACAAGCAGGAGCCGTCTGGGAGTGAGAACATGAAGAAGAGTGGGCGAAAGACGATGCAGACTCTTTTGGGGGGGCAGAGGTCACGGTATGAGAATGATCTTGCGTGAGGGGATCTGCACGGGAGAGCCTTGGACTGAGAAGGCCGATGAAGCGAGGAAGGCCGCTACAGATTCTGTCCAGTGGGCAGTGGGCACTGGGCAGAGATTGTGGATTTTGCATGGTAGAGGCAAGAGCCGGGAGCAGGAGTTTGTTTTATTTGACGCCAAGGGCTCTATTTCTCTTTTCAAGAGGGGGGGTTTTTCCGCAACTGCTGATTGGGACCTCAATCTGCCTTAGCCACGGAGCTGGGCCTTGGACGTGTTTCCAGGGACCTGGGAGACGGCTCCAAACGTCGGGATTCGTGGCTGGACAGCACTCGTGAAGGAAGCGGCGGATCTGGGCATCGTTTTTGATATGCCGTCTCGTTGGCATATTGGGCATATTTTGCTTGCATATTCCGCATACATACTTGGAATTTTCGCATCGTTGGGTGGCATCTGGCATCTTTATATATGTGTACATACATATTATCATCAGCTTGCTATGTACGTGGTTCGCTCTTAATGTTCTACATACATACCCGTAATTTACCACACATTTGACAAAGGTGACCGACTCCCCCTGGTCATTGACCGATCGATCGGAAAAACGCGATCGGATACCTAGATGGTGGCGATAAGTGGCTTTTCCAGCATTGGTCCGGAAACAAGATCTGGGCCGTGGCCCGTGGCTCATTCGACGCGGGGGGGGGGGATTCGCGCAAACCAGACGGGATGGCGTATGTATACTACATATGATTCTGTCACAAATTACAACTACATACCTACATACAAGGGGTTCACGACGGCTGACTGGAAGAACTCGCGATGCACGATGAAGGCGCAAAACCCGAGCCAGGATTCATCAGGTCGGGTTCGTTACACGAAGCCCAAAATAGAATGTCCGTCGAGAAGAGTACCGGATTGAAGGACGCAGTGGCCACTGACAGTGACAACGCTTGGGCCTGGACTCAACCTGGAAATAGCACGGACTGACGTAGGGACGCGCCAGCCAACGCATCGCGTCATGTGCCAGTGTCTCAGGACTCAGGACTCAGACATCTCTGACGATTCGACGAAGCTTCGAATTCTGGCATTTCTGGCGGATTCAGGCAGCCCAACTTGGTTGGCAAGTCCACGAGCAGAAAGAAGCCAAGCTCGAATCTCGTGAGTCGTGCAAAAGCAGGGCTGAGGGGGCAAGTTGCAATCTTCGTGATGACGGAGCCCCTCATAACACTGTACACACCAAGCGAAGTCCAGAACGAGGCTTGACCACTTCGGGACAAAGGTGGCGCCTTTCTCTTGGAACTTGGAAGTTTAGAAACCCGTTCTCTTGGCGGGCGCATTCTGGCGTCCCTTCCTTGCCCTTTTTTCTTTTCCACGCTTGTTCACTCTTTCATTAGCGTGGAGCCCCCCATCTCGGCTTCCAAAGGGGGTTGCCTGCCTGCGGGCTGCGGGCCGGCAAGAATAGCGAGAGAGAGAGAGAGAGAGAGGCGAATCTGCTACCCATCGACTCGGGAAGTTTGAGAAGGGAGGCCGCATTGCATGTTCGCCTCACCCGTGACCCAACCCAATCTACAGACTAACGTAGCATCACCTCGCCGAATCTGAACCCCGATCGGAATTGGCTGGCTGCATCGACATCTACATACATACATACCTATTCGACAGGGGACGACGACGCAACGCAACCTCGCGCGACCAATCGCTACGTGCCATGCGCCGCGCGTCGCCAACTGCCGGAGTCGACTTTTTTCCCCCAACGGCGTCATTTCGACGAGAGGAGAGGATCGCCTAGGTTGTCGGATTGAATCTGTGCTTCTGACTTCAGAACAATTGACCCGCCCACGATACGCCGGCTGATTTGACGACAAAGTCCATCTCGGACGGGGCTGTCTTGCAAGTTGCCTGTGCTCTGTGCTGTGCAATACCCCCCAGCGGACGGGGATAGCACTGTCCGAGATGCTGGGCGGATCGCTGCGCTCCAGCAGGGCCTCGGTCGTTCTGGTGGGATGTATCGTCTTCGTGGTGGCGTTGATTGGGCTGGCCTACAGCCATTTGGAATCGTGGCAGTTCCCCGTCAGGTAAGAGAGCCTGAGCCTTGACCGTTTTTTGCCGTTGTTGTTGCGTTGGGGAATGTATGTAGGTACATGTGTTGGGTCTGGCTGACTGTGTTTCTCGCGTGCTTGTCGCAATAGCTCGAGCTCGAACTCCAGGACTCCCGACGGCTCGGTGCCGAATGTGAAGCATGATGCGGTTGCCTCGCATGTCACACCTCAGGGCGGCGCGAGCGATCACCCGGTACCGGCCGCTGCGGCTCTGAACACGCACGAGCGATTGCGAGAATTCTATCTGAAGAACATGTTTAAGCCGTCTGTTGCGCCGGACTCGCCTACGTTCAAGCCGCGCGATGCGTTTGAATGGAATCTTACGGAGAAGGCGCGCTGGCAGCAGCCGATGCGGGAAAACTTGTGCATCATTGATCTTGATAATCGGAAGTTTGACGAGGCTGGCCAGGTTTTTGGTCCTGCGGCGATGGACTGGGGTAGTGCACATGGTGTGCATGGGTTGTCGTTGGGACTGTTGAATCACTATATTTATGGTATGTTTGCGTTTAGGGGAAGGGGAAGCGGAAGCGGAAGCGCACTTTGTTTCGTCTTCTTCGCCCTGGTGTACCACGATGACTCTTACGGCTCCAATTCCCCCTACTTGTCCACCATCCACTAACCTGCGCAGCACGCATCCATGGATACAAGTACTACTACGTCAACATTGTCGAACCCAATGACCGCCGCGCCTCGTGGAAGAAACCCTCCGTCATATCCAAGATCCTCAAAGAACACGACGTCTGCATCTACCTCGACTCAGACGCCATCTTCCGCAACCTCGACCTCCCATTCGAGTGGCTCATGAACTACTGGAAACTCTATCCCGACAATAACGCCATGGCTCTCGCCGTGGATCCCGCCTTCGACTACAACAAGGACAAGTTCGGCAAGCTCTACCTGAACACCGGCTTTATCGTCTCGCAGAACAACCCGACGACATACAAAATCATGGACGACTGGGATAAATGCCCCAACGATAATGGCCCGTATCCTGGGTGCGAGGGGTTTCGCAGGAGCTGGCCCGGACAACCGACTGACCAGGGCGGCTTTGGCACCTACGTGCGATACAACTACACGGCACATATTCGGGAGTTGCCATGTACTGAGGCGAATGGATACCCATTGTCTGAGTCAACGTGCCATGGTACTTTTATACGGCATTTGTGGACGGGCAAGGATAATCAGATCAAGATTGATGTAGGGCAGCAATTGCCGGGGCCGTTTTTGAGATTGTTCCACGAGGAGTATGTGCGGCAGAAGGAGACATTTTATATGGAGGAGGCGGATTTGCTTGCGAGGGGGCCTTCGGAGGCATTGAGGAGGAAGGGGGGGCAGTGAGGAGGCGTAGTTTTTTCTTTTCTTTTCTCTTTTTGACACGGCCGTGTTCGTCGTTGGGCATGGCTGAAGTGGACTTAGGACTATCGTGAGCTTGGAAGAGCTGCTATGGTCCATGGCGAAGCTACATGGTGACTGGTGAAGTTGCTATAGGAAGCTGCCATGAGACGGTGAGACCGCCCACAGCACGGCCGGACTTACTTTCTTTGTACATCTTTTTTTTTTTTCAGCATCAAAAATCCAGCAGGCGTCTTCTGTCCTTTTCCCAATTTTATTTCTTCTACTTTTTTTTTTTTTTTACCTCTTCCTTTCCCTTTTATCAATCTCATATTGGAGATGCTTATCTGGGTGGAGTATTCCTGTCATCTGCACTGACTTAGGCTCGGCAACAACTTGGTTGGCAGGCAGGACAAGTGTACGCTGCGCGAAGCCCAGCACGGCACTGGGCAAGGGCAGATTCCATTGTACAGTGTAGTTGTGTAGCGTGATAGTGTGCAGTGATAGTATGATGGGGTATCACGTATCGTGTGAGTATGAGGTCACTGAGGTGTGATAGGTACCTAGTGTACACGGTACATACTAGTAGTGCTGCAATGCATGACATGTAATCGAACCCACGCGTGTCACCTGCCACCGCCTACAGGCTACAGGCCAAGGGACTATGACGGTCAAGGCAGGGATTCACAAACCATGATGACGAAATACGAGTAAACCATGGACCAGTGACCAGTGGACCACCCAGTCTCTCATGCGCTTCAGCCCTTTGATGCCTTGGGTGTTTAACCCGCCAAGTGTGAGTGAGCAAGTAGGTACAGTTACCTACCTACCCTTTCGCGATCGGACAGGTTGGTAGGTATGTACCCCACACCACAACGCAACTGATATAAAACCATCCTCAACAGTGTTCGCAAACGGGCCAGTCAACCCCCCTTGGACTTTTTCCTCTCCCCCAGTCTTGGCCATCGGGATCTGGAGGGAATATCTAAACTTGCCTTGTCGATGCAATGCAAAGACCACCCAAGGCAAGGCAAGGCAGAGCGGGAAGGGCAGTGAAAGGCGGTGTCATGTGACACGGTGACAGACCGAAAAGCAGCGTTACAACTTACCTATTACGACGTAATAAAATGGGGGAGGGCGAACATCCTGGCCGTTTTATGTGCATACGGAGTACATACATATGTACATAGTATGTAGGTACACACCTCTCCGTACATGCCTATCGTGATTCGTGTGTGCTCCCATGCTCCCATCGATTGGGTATCCGCCCTTCTCGCATATCGGCTGCCCGCATCGAACCTGCATGTATGCAATGGCAATGGAATCATCAGCCCTTCTCGATCCAACGGTCAACCAAACCAGTTTGACATTGCCAAGGCCCAACACACACGTAAACCCCGCCAAGAAAGCACACTGTACATCAGACGGCTTTCTTTCTTCTTTCTTCCTCCCTCTTTTCGGGGAGGTTTCCTCGGCCGCGCCGTTTCTATACCCCCCTTGCGTCCTTTGCGATTTTTTGGAGAACCATCCAGGAGCCTGGAGGTTACATACATATGTATGTATGTACGATCCCTTTTTTTTTCCGAAGGCAGGGGTTTCATCTTGGAACATCGTGCGTGCGTTGCCTGGGAAGGCCGGGCCAGTACGGTGTACCTGTAGGCTGTACAGCGCAGGTAAAGCCCGTTGCTTCACTGTGAGTTCGTTCTACGGAGTAGGTAACTTCTGGGACTTGACTGACTGACTGATGACTCACCCCATCCATCTCTGTGTGTGTTTTGGCTTGGCGGTGGCCCAAGAGTCAAGACACACGAACGGATCGGACAGTCGGACTTGGGGGGGTGTCCGTCTGGGCAGCCAGTGTACTGTGTGCCCAGCATCCAATCCAGGGGCAGGGGGAACTAAGGGCACACGGTTTACCATGTGGTAAGAAGAGGCGAAACTTTAAAAGGGAAAAAAAAGGCTTGGGATTGGGGAGGGGGAGGGGGTGTGGCGTGTGGTTGTCTTGTCTTGTCTTGTCTTGTCTTGTCTTGTCTTGTCTGTACGGAGTAGGTAGGTTTGTATGTA
>SRQL01000291.1:0-34176 GCA_018360575.1 Claviceps sp. LM454 group G7
TATTGCTATTTGCTGGTCTTTGCTTGTATATAGTTTTTCCTATTGTTTTTCTTGGTTTCCTGTTGTTTTTCTTTTTTTCCTATTGTTTTTCTTGGTTTCCTGTTGTTTTTCTTTTTTTCCTATTGTTTTTCTTGGCTTCATGCCAAATTTGCTATTGATTCTCGAACGTCTATGTATAATAGATTCCCGTCTTGTTTTTTATTGCTTTTGAATCTTTATGCATACAAAACAAGGCGCAGCTTTCTTTGTTCGATTTGCTCGTGTCGTCATGTTTGTTACAGTGGGTGGGTGGTCCTAACTTCTCCCAAATCCGACTCCTAACGATGCGCCCCTGGCAGACTTCCTAGTTTTCAACTTGTGATTTACGATTACGACGATTCGGTGTTCAACGACCGAGATATACGATTCGATTATGCTGAATTATGTCATGATTTTGATGTTCATGCACGATAACGGCGAGCGTTCGTACTGCTACCTAGCATCATGAACAAACTCCTCGAGGAGCTAGAGATAGTCTATCTTCAGGAATCTTTGTCCACACCTAAAGAGCGAATAGGTAATCCATTCTTTCATGTCCCAGCCAAATATGAAGAGCCCTTGTTTTCTTCCCGAATCCCAACTATCCGAGAAATCCAGATTCCATGTCAATACTAAAGACACCATAGCAGTGAGAATATCCGGTCAAAGCCACAAAAACAGCATGACATCTTATCCATCGCGCCAGCCATCTCTAATGACCACTACCTACCTACTGGGCTATTAATCAATCATCACAGTTCGATTGGCCCACAATGACTGAGTAGTCCCCAAAAAGGAACGCCTGTCCCGCGACCGTCGTGTCGTAACCATCCATGCCACACCAATATGTGACGATCTCAGCCCCCAACGCAATGTCGGAGAAGCTGTCGAGGATCTTGGGTTGATCGGTCTGTAGGACATAAGTGTCAGTCTCAAAGTCAGAGTACAACGCCTGTTCGAGCGGAAGTTCGGAACTCAAACAAAGGGGGAGAGAACTCAGAGAAGAACAACTTAACAAGAGAGTCTACTTACATCGTTGCACCAGAAGATAGCCGAATCGTCCGAGCAGCTAACCTTGCCACAATTTCTGGGACCCGGCCCATTTCGTGGATGGCGGCCCTTTCTAATTTTGCGGAGGTAGTCGATGCCTCCACGAATAGCCCCCGTTAGGCATGCGGGGAGAGGTGCTTCACACATGATGGACTTCACTTTCATTAGCTCCGGTCTCGGACTCACTGGGCGGGTCCCAGGGGTTCGCTTGGCAGGAGCCGACTTGGAGTTGGAAGTGAAGTTGGCCCATTTGGCGGACCAGCCCGGGTAATTGGCCTCCATGTAGGCGTCAACCTGCTGTACGGTGCCATTGACCACAATCTCGACTTCCTGGCCTGGCTCAATGGCTACGTTCCAAGAGGGAACGAAGAGGCCCGTGATGGACTCTGGGATGGCAACAGCAGAGACTGAGGCCTAGCGATTTTGTTAGCTGTCCGTATGTACCTAGTATATACACTGTTCAGTTTCCGGGGCCGGGGGAGAAAAAGAGCTCAGAGAGGGTGCCTTGCGTGGCACTGGAATGCGACGCTGCGTACCACAAGTGAAAGGAAGTACAAGATGATGATCTTGGGGAGTGTGTTGGACTTCATTGTCAACGATAAACCGAAGCAGGAGTTGATGATGTGCGTAGTCAAGTGGTGTTTAAGATGTGCGTGTATGGATTTTCTCAATTGCCGATTTGACTGTTGAGTGAACCCGATGAGTTGAAACTTGAAAGAAAAGACAGCAGTCCAGACTACAGTGCATAGCCCGGGGTGCGGGCACGATCCTTAAGGCTTACGGTGGCTCGTCAGAATTTTCTCAATGGCATGCATCGTGGCCTCTTACACGAAGGTTTACTTTCAACCTAGGCCGCAGTAGGTTCACGCCACCGCCTCAGAACCGGATCGAAAAGGACACTTGGAGGCTTCTTGTTCTCGACCTTATTTCCAAATCCTGCCATCTATGATCCTTCTGACTTCTGTCAAAATAAGAAGGAACTACCTAGGTAGGTAGTGGTGGGTTGATGTCTCCAGCAGCGAGTAGTAATAGCTTATTGAACACAATCTTGTAATCAAGTCTCAGGTAGAATCATGTCTTGTGTGTCATATGTATCTGGATTAGTTTGGATATACGGATCCGGATTGGCGATCAGAATTGGCAGACTATGAGTTCATTGGCTGTAGCAGCAATGCAGCATGTAAGATGAATGGTGTGCTCAACTTCTTGTATTCGTCTGCAGACTGCAGTCAAGGTTGGGCAAAGACCACCAGTCTACTCAGCTCTACTGTCTGACCTCTGACTACGGTTCAAAGTTCAAACTTCACTGCCATAGGACATTTTCAGGCTTTCAGCCACCCAATATACGGATCAGTGCCAGTGGGGCCCGTTTGAGGCATGAAGCCGCGTGATATTCTTGACCGGAGTAAAGGGGACTGCTTGGAATTTTAGGCTTGTGATTCTCAGCCTTCTTAGTCATTCTTCGAAGAGGGACCAGTCACTAGTTAGTTTTCGCTTGCCTTTAGCTTCTCAAGTGAAAACTCATATTTATAATTCACGGAGTGGAAACTTGAAAGGGTACACCATCATGTATGATGTGACATGTACATCTCACAAGGAGCACATTGTTCTATGTCCAAGCCCAAAATGAACTATCCGATTAGCATGATGGCGCATAACATCCGCGCAGCCACAACACACGTAATCGACGCAGAGTGGCTATACCAGCTGATGCAAACAAAGCCATCTGCCCAAGATAAACCGTGCGTGCGTGACATTAAGATCCACGGCGGACAAGTCGAGTTCAAAAACGTCTCCTTCGCCTACGAGCCAGCCATAGGTACTTAATCGTCCAGGACGTCTCCTTCACCACTCAGCCAGATCAATGCGTCGCACTCGTCGGCGAGACAGGAGGAGGCAAGTCCACCACACCGAAGCTTCTGTACAGATTCTACGACGTAACCGCCGCAGGGTCCATCTCCATTAACGGCCAGGACATTCGCGACGTGACCATGACTAGCCTCCGCAATATTCTCGGCGCCGTCCCGCAGGATCCGTCCGTGTTTGATCAGACTCTTATGCAGAACCTACTCGACGCGCGGCCGGACGCCTCAGAAGCAGAGGCCGTCGAGGCCTGCAAAGCCGCTCAGATATACCACCAGATTATGAAGTTCCCCCAGGGATACCGGACCAAGCTGGGAGAGCGCGGGGTGCGTCTCAGCGGCGGCGAGATGCAGCGCCGAGCCATTGCGCGGGTCATTCTCCGGTGGCCCAAGATTGTGGTTCTGGATTAGGCCACGAACGCCGTGGACTCGGAGACAGAGAGCCTGATCGAGCAGAGGCTAGAGCATTGGGGCACTGAGCGCCGGTCGTACTGTCTGCATGATTGCGCATAGGCTGTCGACGGTGATGGACGCGGATCTTATCCTGGTGGTGGACCAGGGGAGAGTCGTGAAGAGGGGATCCCATGGATGATTATTGACCCTGGAGGCCCCTTGGTGGTTGACTTATTCTTTCGCTGGTCTGCCGGACCCGAACACTCCTAGAAGGACAGAAAAACAGGACGCAAAAACGCCCGCTGGTTGAATGTCCCAAAACACATAACCCAAAACATCTTTGAGGCTTATCTTCCAATTTAAGTGAAAGGCTCAACAGCCTTCGACGCTTTTAATCTCGCCTGCTTCATTTCAGGCACTTGAACGTGCCCCCGCTCAGTCTCGTTCCCATCGCTGTGCTCAAGTCCATGACGCTTCGAGAATGGACTCCCATCGTCAACAACGCCGCGAGCACAGCTGCCCGCCCTCCATGTCGGAGAAGGAGTTCTATAGTTTGCGTTATTCATGCTCGAGCACTTGACGTGATAGGGCTGCGTCATCCCCAGCCAACGCGGGAACAATCGGACAAGCAAGAGCCGCACCGTGGGCATGCAGGTGCAGATAATTCCGACATTAATCTCAATAGTTGACCAGAGGCCAACGCCAAAAAACTCCCAGGTCGGGTTCATGGCGTCGGTTCCGAATTTGACGAGTGATCTGAGACGGAGGATGCTGACGACAGTGATGCTGGACGGCGGAAGATACATATCAGCATTGGCTTCATAAGACGCGCATGAGAATAAGTGTAAAACAGTCAAAATGAAAAGGAACATACAAGGTGCCGACGAAAAACATGAGGCCGACGCAGATCTTGCGCTTCAAGCTCAAATGCAGGCTCGCGAGTTGCCACAGTGGGATAGCCAACATCCAGCAATCAAGGACGATGCTAATAATGGCGTTCGACCACGCGAGGCCATTCACGTTGATGCATGAACCCGAGTGCTCACCGTCCCATTTGGTCCAAAAGTACCGCACAGGACGACACTGCATCGAGCCCGCGAACACAAACACGAGACCATACAGGGCGGTAACGGCCACGGTTCCCCAGAGTAGCCGCTGCACGGTCACGGCTGGGAAAATGCGCATGTAGAAGAATAACAGTGCCAGCTTCAGGGCGGCCACTTGGAAGAAGTACAAAAGCTCCATGACAAAAAAATATCTGGCAAAGTTGGTGATTTGGCTGGGCGTCAGGGTCCAGATATCGCGACCTATGCCGTTCGTCACTAAGGCCTTAGCGTTCATTACGGTGCTCGGGACGCCGCTAATTAGCGTCACCAGTGTAAACCAGTCGTCGAGACCGAGATCGAGGCCTGCCCAAATCTTATACGCAAAGCGTTGTAGAACTAGTACGGCAGAGAGAGCTCCGAAGGTATTGGATATGGTGACGTAGGTTCGACCCTTGTCCCGGATCGGGAGGCCGCAGCTCATGGATGTGATGCTCTTGGTATCTTTGGGCCGATTCTGTCAACATCGTCTTCTTTTTTACTCGTCGAAGGGAAATGGGTGCTCCGTCAAGACTCACTCAACGCTTCTTTGTTAGTACACGTCTTGGACACGCACGTGGCTACCTCACTCTGGAGCTTCGGGTTGCTGCACATACACGCCACGTCGGTGGCGGCGCATGATGAAGACGATGCGATCGGTAGCAGACAGCTTATCTAGAGATTAGACGTGTTGGTTTGCAAAACATCGTATTTGGAGGGGCGGCGAGGAGGTGACATACCGCACACTGGGGCAAGCTGGCTATGGCAGCGAGGGATGTCTCGTTATTTGCACGGACGACCGAGAAAGACATGAGGGCCAGCCCCAAGAACAAACACGACTTCATCATTAAAGTGTGTTTGGCTTTGAATCAAATGTCGAGTAGGCGGCTACAAGTAGCAAAGAAAAACACCAAGATTTATCTATCGTAGGGGCAACGGGGCATTATTATAGTATGAGTTGTTGTGTCTTTCACCTTCGCCGACCACGTACATGAGACGATCTGCTGTAACCTATATGGCCTGAAACGCGCCTGAGATAGTTGTAGACGCAAAGCCGGTAGACCAACGTGGCCACACCCGTCGCAATTCTATGCAATGCGCGCAAACGACGGCCAAGAGATGCGGCGAGCGGCGAGAGGCTCAAGGTCCCCCCAGCTTGATTGATGTCAAGGGAAGTACCAGAGACGCTCCGTTCCCATCGGACGCCTAACTGGCATGTATGTTGTAGATCGTTCTGTACCCATCTCCGTCAGAAGCCGGACACAAATCCTTGCGCTGCGGTTCGGTCACCCCTCCTGGCACGCAAACTACGCGGTCAAATTGTCCGATGTGCATGGGAAAGCTTCCGACACCAGGAGCCAAGCCAGACGTCCATGCAAGTTGGGCTTGCATCATTGGCTGGTGCAAAAAATCCGATGCCGATCGTTTCCGATGTATTTCCCTTTATGGCAGACAACTTCGCAAAGCATTCGGTGTCTGAGCTGGAGACGGCCGTCTTTGCCGACGTTTTGCGAACCGGCATTCGGCCGTGTGTCTGTACGGGGAACAGCGCCGCCCGTTAAAACAGCCGGAGACTCGGCATCTCAGCAGATTGTTCTTTACAGTATGCAGCGGACCGATGTGAGCACGGGACTGTCTACCCATGCCTTTGTAGGTCTTGTTTCCTACGAGAGGCTTCCGAGCTCGCGGTGTCATACGAATATCAGCGGTGACCTCAAAAACTCGGTTTTGTTTTTCGTACACTTCAAATTCAACGTCCCACGATAGTCACACGTCATCCATTCAGTTCAGTCGCAACTTTTCCAAAAGTTAGGTCTCGGAAGCTGGCCAGCATCGGCCTTCGTCAGAGTGAGCACTGATCCAATACTGAGGACATGATGAAGCCGCATGCAGTGGGATCACCCCCTGGAATGCCGTTCTGTTGTGAGGCAGCGTGACGAAGCTGCGAAGGATCCGTGCAGGATGTTGGCGAAGCGGGCGCGGGATCGAGGATCAAGTCAGCATCCCCCGAGAGGCAAGGCAAGCCATCACATTCTCGGCCGACATAGCCAGCACGAAGTCGTTGACAAAGACTGGAGAGCCTGGCTCGCTAATATTCGATGGTGGATACTGCGCGGGGAACTGTCGTTCATGTTCGAACGCTTAGCCAGCCGAGATGCGGGATTCGGTCATTCTTGAATTAGGTGAACGAGTTAAGCATGTTGAGGAGTTCGGGAGTCTCCGAAGACCTCGCGGTCCTCTGACGCCCCATTGTGTCTCATTCCCGAAGTTTCGTACGACCGTTCTCGTGCGAGAGGCAGAGAGGATGAAACCACGAGATGCTTTGGTCATCAACTACGCGTATGAGGTGAACCGTGAGGATGAGGATCTCTGATGAGGGGCTCATCTCGTGACCTCGTCCCAAGCACTGACCAGTGTCAACACGTCACGTGCCCACAGCGCTGTTGTGCCTATCACTGCGCAAACACTGTCCTCTCTTCCTCACGAGTTCACGACTCACGAGTCACCCACCACGTCTTCCAACGAAGCCAAGCCAAGCCACCAACTGGCAACAACAGTCAAGCCAAATCCCGCCTCACGGTATCCCAATCCCTTTGGATCGGCTAACGCCCAGATTTGACAGATACAGCCTCAGCCTGCAGGATATCCCAAGAGTTCGCAGACTGCATGCATACCTGGACTTGGGCACACTGTACACACAGCGGCAGATGACGGCAGGAAATTCGCTGATGGGACTCTCGAGTCTCGGTGCCTTGTGTGCTGCATGCTATTGCTTTCTTGAGCACGCAGTCTGGTGTGAAGCAACGGACTTCATAGGTATGGATCAGGGGTAGCGTCAGTACCTAGCATGATCCCCCGAAGTGGAATGCTGCGTTACGGTAGCTTTTCCGGCATCTCGATTTGTAGACAGTTGCCCGTGGTCTGCAAACTTATCCAGGAATAGAAGCCGACCCCGTGCATAGCATCTCGGCTGGCACGCACCCGATTGGAGCGATTTAGGACTCCAGCCCCAGTCATGGTCGTATCGTGTATGATCTATCTCCTATCCGAGGTCTACCTACCTCTCATAGATCGCTTATGTCAAAGTGGCTATACATACCTACCTCCCAGAAACCCAGTCCCAGAGCCCCAGCCCTTCTCCCTGGACCCTAGGTATCTTTGTTCCTACGTGGCGCAGACGTGCATACCTATTCGAGTTTGTTGCTCATGATGGACTAAACGCCCTAGAAACAGCTTGCACCACTTAACTGTCTGATTTTATCAAAATGAGCTGACCCCGCCGCGTTCGTTTTCAAGTAGATACTTTGGTCGCTCACAGGCCATACGTCAAGGATTCTGGCTTCATCGTCCAGATAGGTGCGGTTGGCGAGGGCCAAGCTCTTCGGGCCGGCACAGCCTGCTCGAAGTTAGATCATCACGAAGAGTGTCCAACTGTGATGGCCTGGCTCCAGGGGCCAATCGCGGGTGTCTGCGCCGCCACCTGGGTGATGTGCCTAATCCCGTTGCGCCAGATGACGACAAAAGAATACGCATTGTACAAGCTACCAGACCCTGTACAACTGACACCTATATTGCTAATAAGGCATGGGCAAAGCCCAGGCCATCACACCAACCGTCAATATCAGGCGACTCCACTGAGGAAGTCGTACTTTCTGGTCTGAAGACAAACTTCGGCATGCCAGGCCTGTTGTTGATACGTACATACGAGGCCTTCAAAGTTCATCGCGGGGCATAAGATCCATGTGGTATATCCGGGGCCGGATAATCATTCTGGGCGTCATTGCCCGAGAACACAGTCAGCCTTTATTACTGCAGTGTTCGACACAGAGCACGTTCTACCAGGCGATATCCGACGTCATGATTAGCGTAGCACATCACCAACTTTCATCCTCATCAGTCATCATTTTCATCTAACTGGTAAAACTGGGCGAGACAAGGTCATGGCACATGCGGTTTGCACACAAGCCCTCTCTAGTCGGTCGATCCCAGCATTGAGCTCCTTCCGCCACGAGAAGTAACTTCAAGTACATGGAACCCCTGCCCGGCCACCTCGCCGTCTCATCCTAGCAGTTTCCGCTCGATTCCTTGCCACTTCCTGCTTATCAATGAGGTCGAGAGGCGGGATCTTGAGAAAGTGTTCTCACGTGGCCATGGGTATAAGCCGTCAACGACGACGGATATATGAGCACAGAGCAGACGAGACACAGATTTCGAGGTGGCCTAAATAAAAGACCTTGAAAGAATGCGCCGAGAAGACAAGAAGACAGAACAAAAAAAGACACACAACATCCTTCGCCGCCTGAATATTCCGCACAAAACCAGCCCGGCAGACTTTCAACTTTCCATCTCCACGCCCACTCACCCAATGGCGGCATCGCAATGGATCACACTATTGTTGCGTGCCGCGCCCCACGGGCCAAGGCTCGATCACGGCCTTCCAGCATGAATAAGCCTCTCTCTACGGAGTATCCCTCTTTAAAAAAGTGCGAGCTTATGAAGCACCAGGTATGAATACCGAAAGGCTTCACAGTATATCCTCATTGGTAACATGGAGCATAACTTATAAAGAGGTAAAAAAACATACAAGTGTAGCCCGGTGCCCAGTCACAGGAACCTGCAAGGGGGAATCACGCGACGTCCCTTCTCTTTTCTTGAAGAGTTCCATTCTACCAGATTTGTACGTAAATACATATTTGATTCCCTATTCATGGTTTTTTTTCGTTCTACATACTCCGTGAGTCCGTACATACCTCCTTCACAGCCTACAGGGCTAGATTCGCCGCCCCGTCCCCACACCAACAACTCCTTGAACGGCCGAGGCGTTGGCAGCCTAGAGGTACTAGGGGGCGAGACACTTCGAGACGGCCGGGTTGACTAAACTAAACCCCCCTAGTATGTAACTGCATATGTACCTACAGCCCCTCCGGAAATGTACCTACTACATACGGACAGCTAACAAATCGCTAGGCCTCAGTCTCTGGCATCTGCTGTTACAATCCCAGAGCTCATCCCCGGCCTCTTCGTTCCCTCTTGGAACGTGGCCGTTGAGCTAGGCCCGGAAGACAAGAGTGTGGTCAATGACACCGTACAGCAGGTTGACGCCTACATGTGGGCTACAGTGACCCCAAGAAAATAACACAAAATTTTCGCTTTTCGTCGCAACGCGTCAATCTAGCTTCATCCAAAAACCAATCCATCATCTTTGAGCAGCCACGGCTACGCCATCACGCCCTTTGAAGCCGTTCAAAAATTCAAAATCCATTTGACGCCACGCACTAGGAATAGCGTCTATTCGGCCTTAAGCAGGCAAATTGGCCAAGCAGATCGCTAATGACGAGGGAATTCTCCCAAGCCTCGTTTATGGCATTAAAAAACGGTTTACCAGGTAGGTAGGTACCTTAGACCTACCTAGACCCAAGATTGGGGGATCTTACCAAAAGAGCGAGGGCCCTCGACCAAGGTAACAAAACACGATTTGCGACGCTCCCAGAAAAACATGAATCATGGGCCATTCACTACCACCAAAGAAGTTCAAGAAACATACGCTCCTCATGTTTCTACGGAGGCAATCGCACGATACATCAAGGCAAGGGGAGTCATGCATCACCAAGCCGCACAACGCCTGTTTTTGAGACATGAGCGTGTCTACAAAAGGCTCAATTCGCGCTCAAGCATTGTGATAAGCATCTTGCGTAGTTTCGTCACGGTTGATGGGCAGATGAATCATTGAATGCGCTGTTGAGCGCAGCGATGGACAGACCCAGGAGTGGATGTGGCGCCCGGCCGGCCAGAATTGCACCTTGAACTTGTGATTACAATAACTCAGGCTTGAAGCAGCGAAATGGGCTCATTCTAGGCTCGAAAGCAACCGAGTTCGATTACGTACAAGCCAGAACAAAAGAAACCCCGGCATATCCTTATGTTTTGGGCTGGAGTTCGCTGGATCACCGGTACGAGGGGGAGAGGTTTGTACTCTGTCCATCTACCGCGTAGCCTAGCTGCGTGAGGCGAGACGCTCCAGACCGATAACCTACGACATGTCGGACATTGTTATCCATTTAAAATTTTAGCCAAGGAAGGAAATTAGGAATGTTGGCACCTGCTCACTGGGGGTGACGTCTTTGATCCGATCCTACTTTCCAAATTCCAGGCAAGTCACTCTCTTTTCCCCCCGACGGAGAACGAAGTTACGAACTGCTGACAGCTGTACACACTTTACACAGACAGCTAACCAATCCACTAGCCTTCAGTATGACAGTATCTGCTCACGACTCAAGAGTCAGACTGCTCTTGCCATCATTGAGCCCGCCACCGATCGGTTATCTCTTCCAGACTTCCTTCCCTTAGGCCAGGCAGGGACTTGGAAGGCAAGATTGTCGTCAATGGCACCCTACAACGAGCTAAAAGCTACGTGGAGGGTCATTGTCTAGATAGGTGTGACGATGGCTTATATCTAATTAGTAAGAGACTAAATCACACAGTACTGAGTACACTTGGTCCGTTATGTACTTAGGAAATCGGTCGGCTGAATAGGAATTCGAGCAATCATCGGCGTGAGACACGTTGGAGATTACCTCCAACAAATGAAATCATGAACTGTGTCTTAGATTAATCAGTAGAGATCTGGACTACCTTGACTTCGGGGGAAGCCCTATCCTTATGTACAAGTCCATCTCTATTGTGACTAGGTACTAGGTCATTCATGCATTTCCATCGCTCTTCCTCCACGTAGATGTCTTTCGAACGCCGGCCACACGAATCAGAACGCGCAACATTCGCAATCTTGAACCGCCCGCTATTGCAAGAAGGCAAAATGACCGATGCAGCATGCCCACGCTATAAAGGAACCATCGCGCTATGAACCTGCCCAAATTCCAACCGGCATAGGCGGCAATGGAACAGGTGTCTCCTCTCCCCTCCGCTGCCCATGACCGCTATCTCTGACACTCTTCGTCACAACCAACACCTGATTATCCAGAGCGTAGTTACAAGATCCGCCATTGAGCACATCGCTAGCGCCCTCATCCTCCTCGGTCTTGATCTCCCTTGCTTCTCCAAAAGAAACTCTCCTCACAGAGCCACGATGTCGTCCTGGCGCCCATTTCGAAGGGTCTGGCGGCGGGCGCTGATGTTGCGCAGCCAACTTGGCGCGTTTCTTCTTAGCCAATTTCATGTAATTCCTGACTAAATCAGGATGGAGATTGTGTTCTGGCTCCCAGGAGGGGTTCTGCTCTGGGGGCCATTCTCCGACCCAGCGGACTAGAAAGTAGCGAATCGGGCCGTGGTTTTGGACATGGTATAGGGCCATGTCTTCAAGGCGCTCGACTTCCCAAGCTGAATCTTCAGCTTCATGGCTGCTGGATTTTATTGAAGGTGATGGCATTTGAGGTGATGGTGGTGGTGGAGCAATCGTACGCTGCGTCTTTTGCCTTGTTCCTGTTAACTCGGAACGGCGGTGTGTGTGTGCTGAAGCAGTGGGAGGTTGATTCGTTGATGTGGGCTGTTTTCGTCGGCCTCGACTTGAGCCTCGAGTAGGCAGTTGCTGTATTGCATTATCGATAGCAACGTTCGCCAGCAATGGCGCATTTTTTTGGGATAACGTGCCACCTTCTTTGGAATGTATGACTTTCTGCTTCTTTTCCTTCTTTGGGGGTGGTTTTGGCAGGCTAGCTGTGCCGGAGTCCACAGCTGTGCGCTTCGAATTCGATGCTGCTCGAGTATGGATGCTACCATTAATGTTGTGTATGTTGGCGTTGGATTCACGGGTCGTGTTGTTGTTGTTGTTGGTAGTGGTGGAAGAGGATTTGCAAGTGATAAAGGGAGGTAAAGGCACAGGAGTCACGATCCTTAGAGGTTTATTCGTGGCCATGTCGACATCATCTCCCCGTTTCAGATCAAGGTCGACCGCTACCTCCATAGTTTTGCCTTGTCGATGGTCCACAACATTGTCGGGCATCATATCCTCTCCGCCATCACTATTACCGTGCAGCTCTCGATTTAGCTGCTTCGTCGGACTGTTGCTCTCTTCGTCAGATGAAACGTGGAAATCTGCCCGCCGTCTCTTCCTTGGGGTAGATAAACTCATCCCGTGGCTTTTAGCATGAGACTCGACGCCTGACCCAGTCTCAGACTCGGACTCAGACTCCGACTCAGACTCCGACTCAATCTCAATCTCAATTGCCGCAGGTTGCTCGATCGCTGTATGAGCGGGCGGTCGACGCCTCATCCCGGGTGACACCTTGTGCTCACCCCATCGTCCCGCCTTCTCGCCCAGATGCTGCCGATGCTCATCCATTTCGTCCTCGAGACGCTCCTCCCACTCCTCCAACGTTCTCTGCGACACATAGTCCAAAATGTCCATGGCGGGCACCCGCAGGCTGGCTGCTGGGAGATCGGGCCAACCAACAATATACGTCATTCTCTTGGAAAGCGGCCTGCCATCCGCAGCCAGACCAGGCGAGGGCAGCAATATCCGCTCGATGATGTATCCTGTCGAGGCCGCGAGCGGCAAGAGTCGCGGCGGCTGCAGTGCGGGCCCTGTCCCGGGTATATATCTCGGCTGGGAGCGGATCGCCACGACGAAGCTTGACCTCAGACTCGGCGTAGATCGTGCTGTCGACCGTCCTGTAGTACGTTTCCCTGTCCGTGAGCGATTAGAAAGCTCCATGGCCTCCATCGCTATGCTACGCGAGTACTTCGCGCGGCACGCATGTCCGACACCACTGAGGCGTCGCGATGCATGCGCATGCCCACGCAGGTCAGCCAAGAGAGAAAGAGAAGGCGCCGAGCCCGATAGAACACAGAGAAAGGAGCTAGGCTCGTAATTTGGGCTCGATTTTCCGCGGTTCTGGGCGTAGAACGTCCAGACTCCAGACTGAGCTTCAAACGCGACGGAGAACTGGAACAGAACAGAGGTACCCTAGATTAGGTAGTAGCGATGACTGTGTTAAATATACACAAATGTCAAAAACAACAACTCGTTATCAGTGTCGCTCCACAAAATGAACTGACTAAGCTTGCATGGAGCCAATCAGAAGCTCAAGGAAGAGCAATGGCGAGCCGGGCTTCGACTTTGTGCCAGAGATTCACCGCTTATCAGCATCATTTTGTGGAGACCTTAAGCAGGATTTACATTACCTAGGTTACCTAATGTACCTCCTGAGTCCTGTGGGCAGTTTAGGTACCTGAGTGATGAACTGGCTTATTATTAGGGGTTCGATATTTAAAGAAGCGAGTTGTTGGAAGCTACGCTCCAATGGCGGCTCAAAGCCCGCTGCGACCGCTGGAACCCGCTGTAATGGCCCGCCCCATCTCACTGATCGTCCTCCCTGCGCCCGCCACTGTAGCGGTCCATTGGCGCATTATGCAGCGCTAGACCTGCTAGGGCCACCAAAAACAAAGGCAGAAAATCCGGAAAGGAAAAACACCAAGCTACCTCGTTCCAACGTCCCGACGACAACCATCATCTCGTCTCCAACCAAGTTCAACCTTTCTAAGCGCACCAGTCTCATCAACGGCCTTCCTGCCCATACGCTCTAGTGGAGCAATCACAGTGATCGATTCAAAAGTCTCGGCCATGTCGTCATCTCTCACAGCATTGGCCCTGCGCCTGCCACGACCGTCCCACACTGCCGCGATTACGCGATGCTCCTCGAAAGCCTCCATGTCCACCATCATCACTGCCAGCGCCGCTGCCACCCGACCTGCTTGCCTCGCGCGAGCCACCGCGTCGCCACTTCGAAACAGAATAGAGGCCAAGTCCGTTAGGAACTGCAGCAGCAGCAGCAGTCTCGTTCGCTCGAGCAAGCCCATGACGCGATGCGTCCCGCTCATCAACACGACGTCTCCCCTGTCAATTTCCTCGCAGGCACGAACATTCGCCACCGGCTCGACCTTGCATTCACCTGCCGCCGCGGAGATCGACGCGCGACTGGACTGGGATACATTCTTCAAGCTCCGTCTGCGCCGTCGCCGCCTACAACTTTTCTTCTCGCTCACGGCAGGTGTGCTTGGCGGGGGGGCCGGTGCGGTCTTCTTATCTACGGGATTAGCTGAGCCTCTGGTTATGCAGGTCCCGCTGGACCCCTTTGTGAGTCTGGGGCTCATGACGATGGCGTGTGGTGGTTTGGGATGGCTGGTCGGTCCTAGTATTGGCAATCAGGCTTTCTACCTGATGAACCGCCGTCTAAAGACGCAGATGATGCAGAAGGAGAGCGAGTTCTTCGCTCGTGTCAAGAAGAATAGAGCTAATCCTGCCAACTCGAGTGCCAGCAATCCAGGTGTGTTTTGTCTCTCTGCTTCTTCCTTGTTCTTGAAGTGTTGAATTTCGTAATGTCCCTGAAACGACAACACGGAACATTACTCTTATCCCCCGTTACTTTATTGGAATTCCCTCTCACTAACATTGGAAACTAGTCCCTGATTACTACGGCGAAAAGATCCAGAGTGTGGCGGGATACAGACGGTGGCTTCAAGACCAACGCGCATTCAGACGAAAGAAGACGCGGGCTTTTGTGTAGACTTCTTTCATGATTTTGTCTTGTGGTGTTCCAACCCTGCGTCTCAGCTGAGAAAAGCACTGATCGGTTCACAATTCACGTTGCAAGATTTTGGCGAATCCGCCGCGCCTTTGTTGTGACGAGTGGAATGGAGCGCGTCATGACGGATGCATTTAGATGGTACGAGAGGAGATGAGCGGTGTCGGGCATAGCGAGCCATCGTGTACGCATGGTGTAGATATGAAGCGAAGGGGGGATCGGAGGGGGCAACTATTCCTGAGTTGCTCTCCATCATCTCTCTGTACAGTAAAGCAATTCAGTCACCTAGGATAGGGGTATTCATTTTGCAAGTCCACAATCTATCGGCGGGAATTGGAAACGCCAAAGTCGCCATGATTCAATCTGTATCCATACATGAAACACATTTTTCGCGTCACCCTGTTTCCCGAAAGAACAAACGTCTATAGCATCTACAGGAACGGCAGCGAGCCATCAACACTCCCCTTCCACGCCCTCAACCCGCCCTCAATATCCCCCACAAACCTCGCTCCACCTCGATCAAGCCCTAGCTCCTTGAGCTTCGCCGCCGCGAGCTGCGAATCGTTTCCCTCGCGACACACCACGTAAATGGGCGCATCAGCCGGCAAATCAGCAAGCACTTTGTCCGGCCAAGACTCCTCGGTGCTGCTGGAGCTTCTACGGTGGCCCATGAACCGACTTATAGGCACGTTAATGGACCCCGGAATGCTCGCCAGACCGAAATGCTCCTCGCTGCGCACATCAATCAAAACGGGTGGTGGTGTAGTAGGCGCATCCTGAACCAATCGACGATACGCATCGGGCGAGATGCGTTCCTCTGGCTTGAGCAACTGCGCTGATTTGCCTGCCACGCCACAGAACTGGACGTAGTCCATAGACGAGCGTAGATGATCCAGTGTGAGGGTCGTGTCCTGCCCGCAGGCGAAACAATTGGGGCGCTTTCCTCTCATGCGGACGGATCGGAAAGGTGGTGTGGGAGCATCGGCGACGCCGCTGAACAAAAGCATCGTCTGCGGCGGCTGCTCCCGCGGAGGCGCCTCCTTCTGTACTGATGTTTCAGTCTCGCCCCGTGCAATCAGCTTTATCGCCTCTAGGGCCTGCAACACGCCCATGACGCCGACGACGGGTCCGATGATACCGCCCTCTCCGCAGCCGATGACGCTGTCTGGGGGCGGCGGCTGGGGAAACACACAGCGGTAGCAGGGGCCCTTTCCGGGAGGCGTGTTCAGGACGATGAGCTGGCCTGAGGTCTGGAACGCAGAGGCCGAGACGAGGGGCTTGCGGAGGAGGACGCACGCGTCGGATATGAGGTAGCGGGAGGTGGGATGATCGGTGCAGTCGAGGACGACATCGTACTGAGAGAGGATGGATTCGGCGTTTGAGGACGTGAGGTGGCCTACGTGTGCCTTGTAGGATATCGTGGGGTTGAGTCTGTATGATGGGTTACTCAGGTGTTTTCTTTCCTCTTCGGCTCTGCTTGTTGACTCAGATGGCCGATCCGCTCCATCGTGTCGTTCTCTTCTTCTTCTTCGTCTCCTTCTCCTCTTCATTTACACAGCTTACCCGCGCAGGAATGTAATGGCACTCTCCACCTTCTTCATCCCTACTCGGCCCGTGGAATGGGCAATTTGCCGATGCAGATTCGACACTTCGACCTCATCTCCATCCACGAGGCCCAATGTCCCGATCCCCGCGCCAGCGAGATACGCCGCGGCAGGACAACCCAGGCCTCCTGCGCCCACTAGGAGAATCTTGGCGGCCCGCAGCCTGAGTTGTGCTGGTTGTGTGTTAGTGGTAGGCCTTCTTTAGTGTTTTAGACTCAGGTGAGTGTAGAGTAAGAACGATGGCACCAGCATCATACATCAACACATAGTCTTCTCTTACTCAACTCACCATCTCGTCCGAACTTCGGAACTATCATCTGCCGCCCATATCGTTCGTACTCATGCTCCGCGAGGGGCCATTTCCACACCTCTTCCTGCTGCTGTTGCTCATGCGCCAGCCCCAGCCCCTGCTCCCTCTCACGCTGCGCTTCTGCGCCACACGCTGTGAGCCGCGCTTTCAGATGCGCTAGTTCTGTTTCGCGCTGGGCGATTTCTCTCGTGAGTTGCTCAACGTCGTGTACGTCGTCCATGGCTCCGCGTGAGGGAGTGAAGTGATTAAATAAATTGCAGTGGCGCGAAGCTGTGCGAAGTAGGCAAAACTGACAGGAAGGGTCTGCGACGCAAGCCAAGTCACGTGGTCCCATTTTGGATTGAACATCAACTCCCCCTCGGCGAGACCTTTACCTTCGGCGATCCTCCAGGAGCGATGCCGCGGGTCCTTCTCGCTGCGCTCGCGTTGTCACAAACTCTTCTCGTGCTCATCATACACCTCCCGTTAAAGATGATGGACTTGGCGTGATGAGTCTCGTTTGTATAGGCGTCAGCGTTGTTGCAGGTGAACTCGAAACTGGGAGGTGGTTTAGGGTGGGTTGTGCACCGACGGTACTTGATCATGTAGAGCCCCTCTTCAAAAATACCGCAAACCGCCACATCGGGCCCATTCTGGACTACCACACGCAGCGACTTCACTTAGGCGTATGAAGACCATTTTCCGTGCTGAATTTGCGCAATAGAATAAGTTTCGATATATTATCATGGGGCTAATTTATTAAAGTGACAAATGTGGTCCTTCTCACTCTTCCCCTCTCTGGGATCGAGCTACATATATATACAATGACTAGTGGTGTTGGACCAAGTCGATCGCATTCCATACACTGTGACCGGGCTGTGACTATTGGTAGCAGAGCGGCTTCAACAGGCTCGTCATTTTCTGAGAGATTTTCCCACCCGGACAATTGACAAGCATTTCATATGTGATTCTCGGGTCGTATCTGAGTGCAAAAACACACATCAAGTTTTCTGACTCCTGAGTCATACGTTTCTTCAGAGGTCAATATTTTGGTGTTTTTTCCAGGTCTTGTAGAGTTAAACGGCGTTGAAATATCACGCAGACAAAGGTATAAGGTTGGAACTTGGTGTATCGGCGGCGACGCGACCTTTCCGACCTCACTTCGCGCAAATGCCAAAATGAATTATGAGAGCTCTAGCTGTCTCGACTCTCGCTTAGTTTCCGGGTTTCGTATGAGATACGCGCATGATTTGAACAAGATTTCATTTTAGTTTTGGCGTCATGAGCAGGTGTTGTCCACTGAGAGATTATGTGATTAAAAAAATATTTCGAACATCAAAATGCGAAATGGCGGTTCTGCGGATGTTGGAGAGCGTGTCTTAACCAAAAGTACCTATACACATGGCTGGTATCATAGCCCAGCGTAAGTACCTCGTCAAGCTATGCCGTGCTCTCATCATGTACGGGGCTCCGACACACCGGCTAGAAGAGTATATGTCCATGTCCTCGCGAGCCCTCGAGATCGAAGGTCAGTTTTTCTACATCCCGGACTGCATGACGATCAGCTTCGACGAGAGCAAGGCTCATTCTACTGAGGTGGAGCTGGTTCGCGTGTTGCAAGGGATCGATCTCAGGAAGCTGCAGGACGTTCACGACATCAACATGGATGTTGCTCACGACAGGCATGGTGTCGAAGAAGCAACACGGAGGCTCGATGTGGCACTAGACAGGAGGCCCAAGTTCCAGGTCCAGTCCCTGGTATTGACCTATGGCCTCGCGTCGGCTTGTAAGTTTCTTGGCCCCTTTGCGTTTGAAGGTCGACTAATAGGTTTGCCAATTCTCCTGTATAGTAACACATCAAGCCTCCGTGCTGTTTCTTCGACACTATGCCTGTCATGAGAAACATCCATGTTGATGTCGTGAACGCCCTGCAGCTTCCCGAGATTGATCTCTTGCAATACGCGAACCAGCTTCACGGTTCATCTCAGCGGTACGGGTCGTGCTGTAGTCGAAACTGACCGTCATGCAGCCGGGGATGAAGAAAAACTGACCTTCGATCTTGAGGACTCGTGAGGACATGGAAATGCACTCTTCTAGCCGGTGCGTCGGAGCCCCGTACATAATGAGAGCACGACATAGCTTGACGAGGTATTTGCGTCGGGCTATGATTCTAGCAATGTGCACTGTGGTTCGAAACAAGACACCACTGAGCCGTGTTCTGGATCCGCCGCCAGCTGCAGAGGAGGGCCTCGAGGCTAGACAGCTTGTCACGGATACGGCCAAACGGTCGGCTCGTTGGTGTGCATCTTTCATGAAACGAAGTTGGTGGCCCGTAGCGCGACCTGTGCAAGAGCTGGCCCCGAAAATACTGTCATTATTCATAGAAGGATGAAGTTGGTATGTGCATTGTGAGAAAGCGAACAGTAAAGGGAGAGGGGAAAAGCAGGCAGATAAGACGTTGAGCAAATCTGGTCGGCCCCGTTGGAAAACTCCTAGCAAGTAGGTACGTACGTACGTGTAGATGAAGCAGAGCGGCTTGAGCATAAGCTGTTGGACAAAAAGATGTTAGAACTTGGGGACAAAAGCCGATAGGCAGATTCTGTATCTGGTAACATGAGTGATGAGAAAAGGAAGTTGAAGGAAATTTACGGGTAACAGAGATGATTATATAGCTGGCGCGGGAAAAGAGTCTAAGAGGGTCATTTCCTTGTTTCTTAATCGGCGCAGCGCAGGGTGTCGACCGCCCGCTACTTCCCTCTTCTAAATCCTTCTTCCTTGATTCTTTCACTTTCTTTTGTCGATGACTCGATACACAAAACAATAGGCCAAGCAGCTACCTAATGTAAGCTCATGAACCGTTGACAGCTGTACCTCATTTTCCAGGCTGCCAGCTGGTCTGCCAAATTGGCCGACTGCACTTCTTCACACCCCCCTCCCCTGGAGATTGCCCGAGTCGTTTGAAATCAAGTCTATCATCTGCAACCAGCTGGCAGCCTCTCCATCGTCGATGATCGATCAATGACTCACGGGGCCCATTCTCGGAGGCATCGGCGACCGCAATGTGGCTGAGCTGAGATTGAGAAGGCAACGAAGCGCATCATGATTCTGTGAGGAATCCACGGTTTTCAAGGGTGATGCATGTTCTTCTTTTTCTTCGATGGTATGCGTGCTCGGAACGGGCATTTGATTCGTGTGAGGAAGCTGCATATTTGCCCTTCTTTCCCCATTCGCGACGGGACTGATTTTGGCGGCGTAAAAATGTGCTGTTTTTCATGATTCTAGTGGCAACTTTCACGCAGACGAAGCCTTCATGGCAATGACTATCTAGGAGTGCTGACTGGGCATCTTCAAACGACGCATATTCCCTATCAATCACGAATTTTAGCTGAATGTAGTTTGTCATTGTGTTGTGGTTTGCGTGTAAGCCGCGGAGCTGAACGGGCGGTGCACGAGAAGATTCGCAAAACACGTCATGTCTGCTCGTAGGTGAAACAGACAAAGAGTATGTTAACGCGTACTTATCAGGAGACGTCGCTGTGGAAGGAAGGAAGGAGAGGAAAGGCGTTGGGACCGATTCACGCGGTGCAGAGCGTTGGGACGCGTCGTGGGCTGAAGCTGAAGGTACAATCGGCAAAACTGAAGGTGATCACTGATGAGCGATTCTCAACACAGGGCAACGGTTTCTTCAGTCAAGATACAAGATCGATCGGGCAGAAGGCCGTAAGTCGCCAAGCTGAACGCTCCAACGAGTAACCCTTCGGGAACCCGTCTGCAACAGACGTTAGAAACAGAAATGGCAAATGCGTTAGCAAGCAGAGGATCAACTGAAGCATGTCCCATGTGACATTTCCCTCTAGGAATCAAATTTTGTGGTGGCTTTGCGCACTCCGCATGTCACTGATCACTCACTGCCACTGGTCAGAGAATCCTTCCAAGTGACCCCACTAAAAAGTTTCCCAAAACCAAGACCAGCGCAAGAACCACGCAAAGACTCGGCATCAGCATCGCGACCAAGTTCCAACAACCGCATCACGTCCACACATTCCCCCCATCCCTACACAACTCACTATGGTATGGCCAGTAAAAACATCCCGCAATCCTCCTCCGTTTTATAATACACCACACAGAAAAGCTAACATCCCCCCAGGCCCCCCTCCCCCCCTCCACCTCCAAATCCGCTCGCACCCTTCGCACCCAAAGAATCACCGGCCAAATCCACCCCCTCCTCCCCTCCAAGATCTACCGCCCAGACGCCCACGTCACCGATGACTTCCTCTCCACCAAACGCGACAAGCGCCTCATAAAACACTCCTCCTTCCTCTCACGCATCGCCACCACCGCCCCCACATCGTCCACATCGTCCACAGGCTCAAGATCAAAAATCACAAAGTCCAGCAGTCGCCGACGGCCCAAGAATAAGCTAAAGACCTCGCTGGAAGGCCTCGCGGACGCACTTCCCGAGTTAAAAGACGGGGAGGGGGCGCGGCCAGATCTAGAGGGCAAGATCCGGCATAGGAGCTTGTCGAGTAAGAAGGGGGCGTTGAGGAGGAAGGAGAAGCTTGTGAGGGGGGAGATGAAGAGGTTTGGGGCGAGTATGGCGGTTTTGGCCGCGAGAGTGAAGGACGAGAATGGTCGGGCGGATGGGGAGGATGATACGAGTATGCAGGGGGTTCAGGAGCAGGTGTCTGGTGATGCGCAGGCAGCGTCTGCGGCTCAGGGACCGACTTCGAATCGATGGGCTGCGCTGCGAGGGTATATATCGTCTACGATGGAGCAGAATCCGGCATTTTTGGACAAGTAGACGAGGCTTATCGCGTTGGGTGTGCTGCATGTCTAGGGGAGCCAGGCTTCAACTTCAAGTCAATGTAAACGTCATGGGATAGGTATGGTTGTGATGGAGTTCAAGGCGTTTTCAAATGGTCTGCAATCTACGTCGATAGTAGTTGGCATGTGTCAACGTCGCGTATATCACATGTGCAATGCCATCACACTGTGACTGAGCAATCACGTCTTTGGGATCATTTCCTCAATTTCGCGCGCTGCCCTCTTTGTGTATGTTTTAGGTCGTCATCTTTTTTTTGCATGCCATGACAAAGAAGAAAGGCAGCAACAGCTAAGTCTCACAATTCATGCCCTCCGCAACGCCATTGACAAAGTATAGTCATGTCTCATAGCTACATAGACGTGATCATAGACCACTCTGGCCAAAAGACCAATAACCTGGTCATTCGAGTCATTACAACGCCGTCGCTCTTCCCAATAGCCTCTAGACTTCTCAACTGACGCTATCGAGTATGACTGCGCTTTGCAATACTCGACAATTGCAATCGAATAAAATAAGTGCACCCTGAAAAAGAGGTGGGAACAACGCGCACACATGGAACGCTGGTATAACTGTAATGCGCCGAAAAACAAAACTAGAAGAACACAAGCGAGATAGAAATGAAAGGATGAAAAGGAGAACGGATACGGCTGAAACATAGCGGCCACTGGTCAAATGCTCATAAGCTCATTCAACCAGACTGCAATGGTCGACGCGTAGGTCAACGCGGGCCGAAAACCTATTCCAGGGTCAACTTGATGCGTTTCTTGGCCCGCACTGCTGCGGTCCCGAATTCGGATTCGTGGAAAAAGTACGTGTGTGAAGTTTCTGAGTTTCGGCAAAATCGCTGACATGTGGTGAAATCACGAAAAGACGCTGTCGGAGATGTATCACGAGTAGAGGGACGCATCTCTACACTGGTATCTGAACTTCGGTAGTTCGTGGAGGTGCTGCATACACCAGAGTCTCTGGCAAGAGACACTGGGCCGGCCACCGAAACTGTAGTTGCTGTAGTCCTCGAATTTCTCACCTCTCCGTAATGCCTCGACTTTATATGAGCCATAATCTTGGTGCGGAAGGGGCGTGACGGCAGAATTTGTTCCTGCTGGTCATCTAGTTTGCGCTTCCCCGTGTTCACTTCGTGTAGCGTGCCATCGAATTTTGGCCAGATGCCATGTCGAGTCGAGCTCTACTCGATTCGTGGCGGCGTCTTGTTGTTGGTAAAGGGGCTTGCGCTCCGCCTTGGATGGTTTAAGCGTGAGCAGTCTAACTTGGAAGAAAGTCAAGCGTAGGAGCGCATTAAGAAAAAGAACTTACGATCGTCTCCGTTCGCCTTCCTTGCGAAGACTCTCGATGATACGCATCATTTCTTTCCGACCGCCGTTGCTATCGACAGTTTTTCCCGCCATACTCATGGACACTTTTTCTCGAGCATTCGCACTTAGGAGGCGCTTGACCAGTAGGTGCCGCATCAAGAGACAGACGAAGACGCCGCAATCGCTGCCGTTTTCCTGCTGAGGAGAGTCGTCCAGGTTGATGAACCGCAGAGGTCTGCCGCATATCTCGCTCATCTTTCGAGCCGCAAGGTTGGCCTCCGCATAGTTGGCCCCTCCTAGTGAGTCGTAATGAAAAGCAATGCCATCTAGGATTGACACCAGTAGGAGTGACCAATGGCTGCCCCCTTCAGCAACACCGACATTTCGATTGTCATTGATGGGAAGGAATGCGTGAGTGACGCTGGAAAAGTCCGGTAGTGCAGACCTAATGTGGCGCATGTCGGGCTCCTTCATGAGAAGAAAGGTCATGCTGGGGCGTAATAGTATGATTTTCGCCTGAGGATAACGTGGAAGTGTTTCTCGTTCCAGATATTCCTCCCAAAATGCAATGTTGTTGTCCGTGAGCCAGTCATTCTTTAATGACTTGATATCCTCCACAGTTAACAATACATCATAGTAGCTGAGATAAGCTTTCTCTGGTGACAGCTGCGACAAAGGTAAGGATTCAGTTAGCGAAAGGGTCTCTTAACGGACAGAACGCACAGCAGAATGCGTATTCGTCGATAAACCTCACCGTCGCGCAGGACATGATGGATAGTGTTGGAAGAAGATGGATGGAGAATGAAGAACAATGATACATTAAGTCTAGTCAAAGTTACATGAGGGGGAATGATCAAGTAAAGGCTAAGAAAGAGAGAGTGCGGTGCGTATCATTTTTGGGCGGGAATTTCGAATGACGCGGAGCATTGCCTTGGCCATTGCATAGATCAAGTATCTACAGTCGGCAGTGAACTGAGGTCTCACGTACCGATTCGCCAAAGTGGCGGGCCATGCGGCGAAAGGACATTTTCTTGGCGAAGTCGTGTCCTTGGTGACGACGATTTCGTCTCATCGGCCAGCTTCCGTTTCAACACTGCCCTTAAATGGCCAAGAGAGCAAGCGTCGCCGAGACTGGGACTGCTGTGTCGCCTCAAAGGGATCAAGGGCAGGCCGAGAAAGCGGGTGCTGCTTATCGAAAGAGCGCGAGAGAAAGAGAGCGAAAAAAAAAATGACGGTGTCAAATGGGGGTCCCTTGGCGATAGTGTGGAAAGCGGGGCGCAGAAGCCGATGATGTGGAAACAAGGCCGGAGACTTGGAGCAAAGGTTTCAATGGGCTCCAGCCTCCGTGCTCAACCCCACAAACTTGTCTGAACTCCGGGCCAGCAGCCGGCAATCCTGCATACGGTTTTTTCTTGAACGTCATTTGCATGACGTGGGCTGTACAAACAGCCGACGACGGTCCTATCATGATCCGGATTTTGCCAAGCTGAAGTTGATACTGTATTACCGACTTTCGCACCCAGCCACAATCACAACGGCAATTCCAGAATGAGTTAAGCAAGGCAATACGTTGTAACTTGTAGGTAGCTTTGTGCAATGTGCATAGCAACCCATGAGCTAAAGTATGTACATACTACCTAGGGGTACCTAATAGTATCCGACGGCTGACTTTTAGATCTCGAACTCACTGCGCCATAGACGTCATGGCTAAGCAGTATTATTTCATACTGGACGCGCAGCACAATCATGAATTTGGATTTGGACGAGCGTCTTCCCCGGTGAGCACGGCATTTTGTAGCTTAACCAAAGCGGAGGAAGCATGGCCGTAGGAAAGAGCCCGTGAAGACACAACACCTTTCAACAGCTTCATCAATCGGCCCGTCTCTGCGCTGTTCTTTTCAACAGATTTCTTCCCATGCAAAGTAGCCTTGGCAAAGATTGCCATGTTCTCTGTTGCCAGTTGGGTGACTGTAGAGCGCTCTCTCTCAAAGCGAGTCTGGATCTTTTGCACGCAGTGACTTCCAGCCTTGGTAAATATGTCGGCAATCTTGAGAATGCAATCTTTCTTCGAATCGAGATGCTGCATACACGCCTAGATTATATTGGTCAGATGCATGCTATCCATTACTGCATGAACTCTCACTCACATCAACTAGCTCATGAAGCCGTTGTCTTCCTCGATCAGCAGGCGGGTTATATCGCGTCTTGGTCTGACCATTGCCCATCTGGCGACTGGACTGACCCCTTTTCAGTTCTGATAAAATTGATCGTCTTAATCCAGGATGGTCTTTAAGCCCAGATGTAGAGACAGCCACTCTAGGTTCAATCTCAAAGGACCCCGCGGCGTCGATCTTCTGTTGCGCTTTATCGCTTGATCGGGACAAGTCAGGAATAGCACTAATTGCTGGTCGCTTGACGTGCCCAGCGTAGCCTGTGCCGCTCCAAGCTTCAGGCACAAGCAATCCTGCTGACATTGGTTGGGCAGCTTGGATTTCATATTGTGAAATGCGAATGGGACTTCCTCCACTACTCACGCTGATGTTCCGACCGGGACGTGCTGTGGCCAATTTGAGTACGCTGTCATCGGCGACTTTGCTTGCGCTTGACTTTACAGCAATTTGGTCATCCACACGCCTGAAAGCATCAACGTAAGCCATCTCAGCCGGAGCGGGGACAATGCGCTGTTGTACAGGAGAATGAGCTTGGACTGTGGTTGTCTGCTTTTGCGTGATATTCTCGTCGTCCTCTCCACTCCCAGTATGGATGGAGCGTGTCGAGTTTCCGCGCGTGGTGGGCTTTTCGGTGATGCATTCAGGATTTTTTGCGCCGCTTTCTTGGACTTCAGTCGAGATTGTCAGGGGCGTGCAAGGCGAATGGCTCTCGGACAATCGGGTATTGGCTCCCGAGGAGTTTGGAGATTCTACGTAACTTTCTGTCGCCATATTTTCTGAAACATCCATGATGTTGTGTTTCTGAGGATGCAACGGCATATCTGCTGGTGCAATGCGGATGGAGGGCTCAATGGTCTCTAATGGATGATGGCTTATTGTCTCGGGGGCAATTTCGTGCATGACAGCCTTCATCGCGACAGGTGAGGATTGACATCCCGTCGTGGCCAAGCATTCCGCCACATCGACTGATACTTCGCGAGGAGGCGTCTCAGAAATCTCCCGCTGGATGATGTTTCTCAACGGAGAAGGAGACGGCTTGGGCTTTCTCCGCGCGGACTTTTGGCAAAATCTCTTGCGTACTGGCTTTTTGCAAACGTCCTTCACCGCTTGAGTGTCGCTATCGAAATGTAAGGGTGACTTCGGACGCTGTTTTCTCTTTCTCTTTTGTTTCTTTCCATCATTTGAGACATGAGCCTTTTTCGTGACGGCGCCGTCACGATTGTCAAGGCGATCTGCCGCACCATCCAATGACACGAAAGGAGTTGCCAAGCGGTGAGAATTATGCTCATGGGCGGCAAATCTGATGTCATCGACGCCAATACCCCTTGCTCCAGCCAATTCCAGAGGAGCGGAGGTGTTACCAAACTTTTCCTTTGAAGTCTGCAAAGGCTCGTCGACTTGAAGATTTTTGATGCTTTGAGCGAAAGCCGGTTGTGGAGGTGTTTCGCCGATGTTGTCATCCCTCCAAACCCTGTCGGCGAAGCCACGGTGAGAAGAGGTGCCTAAGCTCTTCGAGAGGTTGCTTTCAGTCACAGGAGAGCTTCGAATCATAGTGGTGGCAGTTTCGGAGAAGTCGACAATCATGTGATCCTGCCTTCGATTTTCGAGCAATGGATCATGGAGTAAGCCCAAAGGAAGAGGCACTGTGTCTGGTAGTGCATCACTTCCCGATGCAGGACTGGAAAACACATTGTCTGCACCGAGATAGCCAAAGGGGCTCTTCGATGCGCCGCCAGATGACACAGAAGAACTTCGTCTAGCTACAGAGCCAGTCTCTGACCAGGGAAATTCTTTGGCAACGGTGGCGTTGGGCACGGCTTGAGTATCGACAAGCTCAACTAGATCGCCATCTTCCAATCCATCTTCAAACGCATCCGAATCAGTGTTCAGACAAATTGATTGCTCGTATACACCATTTTGGGGAGTGAGCTTGGTAAGCAAGCCGGGTGAGGCGTCAGGCCGAGTCGGTGTAGTGTCCAGTTCGCCTAAGTGAGTCGTCTGTCTTTGTTGACGTTGCCTCGTCGGTGGCGTCTTGGCCGAGGCCCAGTTGGTCTTTCGCGGCATCGTGAGTGCTTCTCCGGGTCAAGAATATCGGGCAGGACAGACAGACAGATGAGATTTCACTGTTCAGACGTGTCATGGCAAGAACACGACCTCTCAGCTTCTCCAAGGGCCAATTATTATCCCAGCCAAACAAAAATCAAAGCAGCGAGATGCCTGGGCGGACTAGAATGAGTGCACAAGGAAAGAGCGTGCTGCGTGCCTGCAAATATCTGCTTCTCCGAGCCATTGTGTCGAGCCTTCCACGACGGGGAAGGAGCAACCGCGATGTCGTGGTCTCTGGGCCAGAGCAAGTCCTTTGTCGGCCGGCATTAGTGTTAGTGCCTCGTCTCGGAAAGGATGTTGGAGACAGCTTGTTGGTAGGGATGGGTAGTCGATTAACTGCTTTTCGAGAGAGGTTGACGATGGGCCTCGAACTGCCTCCAGCTGTCGGCAATCGCGGCAGCCATAGGTACTCTGTAGGTACCTATGTAACCTACTAATGTACGCTGTATGTATTCAATGAGGCGTCCTCCGCTGTGGCTTACCTAGTGAGCACGAACAATGACGCAATCGGAACAACCGGAGCCAAGTGACAAGAGTCACAAGACTCAAGGGAAGGGTCTTTCGCCGCACGATGTACGGGCAAAACGTCGATCGACGTGTCTGACAAATCTCCATACGTGAGCTCAACGGCAAGTCCGGGGCGTCGGGCGACTCGGGCCCTTAATAATAAAGACCAACCCCAATCCACCCATCGGCACTGGGCAGGCACTGATCATTGATGTAGCACCTTCTGTTTTGATTATTGTCGTCAAGATCCCTTCGAATTGCACCTTTGTAATCGTTCAGAGACTTGGCAATCGGCTCAGCGCCTCGCATCTGTCATGTTGCCGCAGCCGCATATATCGGCAGCATCCGCGGCCCTAGACAAGGCTGTCTACTCGAGTCGCCAGCCGTCTGAGGGTTCTTACTCGTCGATATGCGCTATCCCCAAGACTACGCCGGAGCGTCTGTCACACGCAGCCGAAGATGCTATCACCAGTGCACCGCGGGCCAAGCCAAACACCGTTCTCTACCTTGCGTATGGGTCCAACATGTGTGCCAAGACGTTCCTCGGTGCCCGAGGCATTCGCCCCCTGTCGCAAGTTAATGTCTCGGCGCCCACAATTCGCCTTACCTTTGACTTACCGGGGATCCCCTACCGGGAACCCTGCTTCGCAAACGTGGGGTTCCGCAATGTGCCTGAAAAAAAGAGGGACCAAGCAGGCAAGTTCGTTCATCACGACATGGAGTGGGACGGCGGCCTCATCGGAGTCGTGTACGAAGTCACGCAGCAAGATTATCGAACAATCATGCGAACAGAAGGCGCCGGATCTGGCTACAAGGAGATTGTCGTGACCTGCTACCCCATTGGTCCCAAAGAGACGTGTCCGGCCGAGGGTCCAAAGCCGTTCCATGCGAAGACACTGTACTTCCCGTACGACGGAGACGATGGCCTGGAGGAGCAGAAATGGTGGCAGCGACTTCTCGGTGGACGACAGAGACCGCATCAAAACTACGCGCAGGCTAGCTTGCGCTATCTGAATCTCTTGCGCACGGGAGGGGTAGAGCACGATTTGCCGGCGAGCTTTCGTAGTTACCTCGACTCTCTGCATCCGTATACCGCAACGCGGTTCAGCCAAACAATTGGGAATTACGTCTTCATCCTTTGCTGGTCTCCGTTGTTCATCTTCTTCGTCGCAGCGACGACCGGGCTGGCTGATGAAACGGGAAAGCTGCCCGGCTGGTTAGCACGTTTCGTGGGCATGATGTTCGGCTTCATGTGGCTATCCTATGACGCGATCTTCAAGCCTGTGTTTGGCGATGGGGAGAGGACGGAAGGGGACCACTTGAGCAATGCATCATTGCCTGAAGTTGCTGCGGAGTCAAATCGAAACTTGTCGTCCAGTACATAGTCATAAGATTAAGAGGTCTTATGCAACGCGCACATTTTTGTGTATAGTTAGAGTCCACAGGGTGAGAAGACCTGCAGCTTCTTGATGCGCCAGACGCTCAAATATTTACAGAAGTTGGCTGATGGGCGGGATCTCCTCGCTTAAGCACCTTACATGGCTTTGATTGTTGATCATTCCTAGATAGTAGACGGAACAGCCCTGTCCACACAGTGACGACTGTTCAAAGTGAGTTGCTAAACGTGTACCGGACGACCGAAGCCTTCCAAGGGCGTTATTTCATCGTAGGAACCTGTTGCACAAAAGAATGGGCGCAGCCGTCTGGCCACTTTTTGGATTTGAGTTAGGAGGTACATATTGATAATTTGATCATTCTCATCAGCACCTTGATGGCCACTTATATGCAGGTACACCGTACACGAAGTTCGAACGCATTCATTGGTGATTCGGGATGGAATGGTGATCCAGAAGCTCAGAGCCTGGGTACCTAGGTATTGTCCAGGATACATACATCATGCATGTAAGCTATCCCTGAGGCCTCCCGAGTCCCGAGTGGACTGTGGAATCGTTACATCGAAGAAATTAGTGGAGCGACAGATTCACGCATAGGTAACCTATAAGAGGAAGAATCTACCGATCTCTCACAGTACCTGTATGTACATACGATAATTGCAAAACGTTGACGTGTCTGATTATGACAAATCTCCGCATGTGAGCTCAACGGCAAGTCTGGGGCGTGCTTCCTTCTTCTTGACCAGAGGCGCCACAAGTTACGCGAGGCAACCTCGCTTGTTATTGGCTGCTTCTTCCTTCCAAAGTATCGGACCGAACCTTGGTATAGTTGCCTCGATTGTTTTCTTTGCTTTACGATAGATTTCCAACTCAGTTCAGTTCATGTCTTTTCTTGGGGAGCTCATCCTCTGATCCCGTGTGGATTGTTGTTCTCGTCGTCTGCTTCACAGTTCTTCTTTCTTGTCTTGTCGTCACTGCCAACTCACTGGGGATCCTGGGAGAGTCTCTACCGTTTTGCTGCTTGCATCCTCTCCGACCATCCATCATTTTCTGCGACTCGGGCCCTTATTAAGTAATAAGACCAGCCCCAATTCACCCATCGACACTGACGCCGACGGAGCGCTTCTGTTTTGATTATTGTCGTTGAGAGCCTTTCGAATTGCCCCTTTGTCATCGTTCGGAGACTTGGGAATCGGCTCAGCGCCTCGCAGCTGTCATGTTGCCGCAGCCGCATATATCGGCAGCATTCGCGGCCCTGGACAAGGCTGTCTACTCGAGCCGCCAGCCGTCTGAGGGGTCTTACTCACCGATATGCGCCATTCCCAAGACTACGCCGCAGCGTCTGTCTCACGTAGCCGAGGATATCACTCGTCAGAATTTCTTGCGTACGGGAGGGGTAGAGCACGACTTGCAGGCGAGCTTTCGTCGTGCGCTCATCTCTCAGCGTCTCGCAGCGCAGCGCAGACAAACAATTCGGAAATGCGTCTTCATCCTTTGCTGGTCGCTGTTGTTATTCTTCTTCGTCGCAGCGACGACCGGGCTAGCTGACGAAACGGGTAAGCTGCCCGACTGGCTATTGCTACGTTTCGTGGGCGGGATGTTATTAGGGCTGTTAGGCGTAATGGAACAGGATGTTCGCAACTTTTGGTACGAAATGAAATACCTACCTACGTCCGTAACTGAGATTACGAATACGGAGGACCCTCGCTTTTGTGATACATTTTTTTTCGATTTTCCTCGCTAAATATTATATGTATGTACCTAGGTATGTATGTACATAATTCATTCATTCTCGGTGTTCTGAATCATCTTCTATCATTGTATCGATGTACCATTATGTATGTACGCCACTCGTAGCCCAGCAAACACGCCGGCGCCTACAGGCCACTAAGCCAATTGCGTAGCCGGGACGACCCCCTCAATTTCCCCGGTCTCGCTAATCATGGTCAGGGCCTGCGATGATGGGTTCCGTGGTTCCGGAGGCGTTGATAAACTTGATAGATGAGGATGATCGCATACCCCGCCTCTGCCTCTGCCTCGTCCACGGCCTGGCCTCGCGTGGTCTTGGTCTTTTGTCTCTTCGAGGCCCGTAATGCCTCTGCCTCCTCTATCTCGAACTGTGACGGTCGACAGCGTATATGCTTAGAGCACAGCAACCGGTGTCAGAAGTTCAGAACCTGGGTATTGTCCTCTCAAGTTACGCCGGTAGGTACCTACATATGTGCCCATCTCGAGTGCCAGTTCGCGTAAATGACGTAGTTCGTGGATACCTATTCATGTATGTATCTTGAAGCGACGACGGCAAGCTATTTTACAATTGCCATCTTGATCCGACCATCAATCTCATCAGTACCTTCGAGCCTCTGCAAAGCTGTCAGAGCATTCAACCTATAGAATTTCGAAGCCGATACGGAGTACATGCGCGCCAAATGCCAATTCAGATTCTGACGTGAAGTGGAGCATTTATAGCGCTTTCTCGCGATGCCATTGGTCCCCCACACACGTTTTGATCTATACCTCCTAAGGAGGGGTAAATCTGCCCGACGGATACCAATCGAAAGACCAACAGCTTGCTTCCTGTCACCAACCCTATGCACACGCTGTGCTTTGCCCCTGGATAGCTGTAACTCTCTCCAATTCGTATGCTTCGGCACTCAATTCTACGACTCTCCGGCCCCCTAAACCGCTTGACATCCCGGTCTATTGCCCACCTCCCACCCGCGCGATTCTATTCCGGAACAACCGCAGACATGGCTGGCAGCAGTCTCCTCGGTGGCCACGAGAAGAAGCACAAGGTCACCATTGTGGGATCCGGTAATTGGTATGTAACTACTCTCTTGACTCTTCCAGTCCTCACTCAAAGTGATGTCTCGTAGACTGTTTCTAATGTTCTGCATCTTTCCTGTCCGATAGGGGTTCCACAATTGCCAAGATCGTTGCCGAGAATACAAAGCAGCACAGTCAACTATTCGAAGAAGATGTGCAGATGTGGGTATACGAGGAAGACGTCGTGTTAGGAAAGGACTCAAAGCACTACGATGAATCTGTAGGCGACAAGCCTCAGAAGCTGACTTCCGTCATCAATCACCACCATGAAAACGTCAAGTACCTGCCAGGCATCACTCTCCCCTCGAACATTACCGCCAATCCATCCCTCGTCGATGCCGTCAAGGACTCGTCCATTCTCATCTTCAACCTTCCACATCAGTTCATTGGCAACGTATGCAAGCAAGTGAACGGCCATATCCTGCCATTTGCACGTGGCATTAGCTGTATCAAGGGCGTCAATGTCACCGACGATGGTATCAGCTTGTTCAGCGAGTGGATTGGTGATGGCCTGAACATCTACTGCGGTGCATTGAGCGGGGCCAATATTGCCAGCGAGATTGCCGCCGAGAAATGGTCAGAGACCACCATTGCCTACGACCCTCCCCCCATGGACAACAGCAAAAATACCACACCGCGCTCAGGTAGCCCAAATCCAGGCATCACCGTGACAGATTTGCAGGACCTGTCGCACAGAGACTGCCGAGGCCGGACGTCCAAAACCAAGCTCGTCGCTCTCCCGGCTGAATACCCGCCTCTCGACCATGACTGCTTTCGTGCTCTCTTTCATCGCCCTTACTTCCACGTTCAGATGGTCTCAGATGTTGCCGGTGTCTCACTGAGTGGAGCATTGAAAAATATTGTAGCTTTGGCAGCGGGCTTCGTCGACGGGCGAGGCTGGGGCGACAATGCCAAGGCTGCGGTCATGCGCATCGGCCTCATGGAAATGGTCAAATTCGGCAAAGAATTCTTTGGCGAGACGGTTCAGAGCCAAACTTTCACAGAGACATCGGCTGGGGTTGCTGACTTGATCACATCATCATCGGGAGGGCGGAACTTCCGCTGCGCAAAGAAGGCTGTCGAGCAAGGCATCACAGTGGACGAAGTGGAGCAGAAGGACCTTAACGGCCAGAAGCTCCAGGGAACGACGACGGCGTATGAAGTGAACAGCTTCTTGAAGGCGCGTGGGTTGGAGAAGGAATATCCCTTGTTCACCGCGGTGAATGATATTCTGCTCGGGAAGCGGGATGTGAATGACATTCCCAATCTGGTGGCAGCAGTCACGGATGAAGCGTAATTCATGGGCTCTATTGATCAAGGAACTCGGAAGAATATACTGTACGTCGCATAGACAGCGTTACTTATCCATGCTTTTCTCGCCTTTTTCGGTTCGGCCCTGCACATATCTACTATGTAAGTAGGTCGTAGAATACATACATGCCTAGGAAATCGAAGGTCGGGTACTTATCATGACGTTCCCCACGTGGCATTTTGACACGCAAAAACGTGGCTCCTTGAGTTCTTGCAGGTCCACTGAAATTTGAGCTAGTCTAAGAGACTAAGGCCCCGTTTATGCCCTTTTCTGGAGATTGAATTGGAATTGGATTTCGGTGCCAAAGAGACATGTGCTGCCAAGCCACTAGGTGGACGCTAGACGATGTACTATGGATTTTGACGGGGGTTACTGTGGATATCGACGGGGATTAGACTGGGGGTAAATATGGATACAGACGGGGGTAATTATGGATACCGACGTGACCGAGGCGCATCGTAGAGACGTTTTTCCGGGCCCGAAATGTCGGGAACGACTGCAGGATGATTGAAAATCTTGAATGTGTCACTACGTACCGACAACAACAACAACAAGTACAAGCAACAACAAGTACCAACAACAACAACAACAACAACAACAACAACAAATACCAACAACATCGTCATGGCTGACTGGTGCGATCTTGCTCTGGGTAATCCGTTGGATGAACAATCAGATTTTGACGGCGAACGCGCAGATTCAGTAGGCTCGCAGACGCCGCCGTCTGCCTCGCAGTCTGCAAGATCATTGAAATCACCGAGAGTTCATCGAAACATCGAGGATTTGTGGCCAGTGGGCTTCCAGTGGACTTCCAGTGGACTTGTCAGTGGACTTGCCAGTGGACTTGCCAGTGGACTTGCCAGTGGACTTGCCAGTGGACTTGCCA
>SRQL01000292.1:0-34089 GCA_018360575.1 Claviceps sp. LM454 group G7
TGTTTTAGACGTTGCGGCAATAAGAATTGGGAATTTAGAATTGATAGTTTGGCGGGATTGGTGATTTGATGGAGCGTGTCTAATGTTGGGCCGTACATGACTCATGAATGATGAAACTTTCCAAGCAACGCTAAGCTACTTGCGAAGTTCGAAAAAACACCTTCCGTCCGGCGTTCTACATATGTAAATACTCCGTGTCCTACCTCCTACCTTCTTTGCCAGACCAGACGATGATAGGCTTCATAAGAGTGAAAACGGGGAGAAAAGGTACACTTGCCAGAGTTTTGTCGGCTCTTTTTTTCGAAGTGAGCTTTCACGTAATCGATTTCATCCATGAGCTCATTCATCGCGATTCGCGCTCAACCAATCGCTCCAGATGGCATTGACGCCAACTGGCAACGATACACGATGGATATCCCTTTACCAGGCCGCCAATCTCCCTTGTGCTTGGGGATTGCATATTGATGTCCTGGAAAGGATGGAACACTCCCATCAGCATGGACACAGGCCTCCATGAGGCGGTTCTCCCGAGACTGGGAAGAACTGGAATTGGAATTAACCAACGGGTCCTTAGAAGTTTTCGATGAGACTGCAATGGCCGTCAAAGGACACACGATCTTCTTGAGCGATCTTGTTGAGCGCTATGAATGAGCTCATGGATGAAATCGATTGCGTGAAATACACTTGAAAGAAAGAGCAGACAAAAGTCGGGCAAGTGTAATTTTCTTCCCCAGTTTCACTCCTGTAGTGAGCTAACCATCGTCTCTATGACAGAAAAAGCACGCACCTCTTGCCGAGAGAAGCAGATCAAGCAAATCAAGGAAGACACAGAAAACGCTCTCTTGACCATCGATCACAACGACTATCTTGCAAAATCATTGAAGGATGTACGTGCCTGAGACAGTGGCTCGGTGTGTTTGAGAAAAACGAAAAGGAGCTGCGGCTATTGAAGAAGGAAACTTTGTGCGGGGCGCAACAATACGACTTTTCTGCAGACGATGAGGTCTACCACCAACTTATCGACGATGATGATGAGGAATCGAATGATTGCGAGCGATTCTTTATGATATGAAGAAAATTATCATGATGATCCGCCACTATGAAAATATCCCAGGATTCGCACCAAGTACCGGCTGTTCCAGGACTTTTACAGTGAGAGTCCTAACGAGACGTTCTGAGAATTCTCCGAGACATCCCGGGACCGTTCCATTCGGAACACTGGCCGACTCCGACTCATGCTCATTGCTCAATGCTCGATACTCCCGCCCATCTTCATCAACAATAAATCTCAAATCCCATCTACAGGTACTTGATAGAAAAAGCAGACGTTGTGCTCACATCCCATTCTTCCTCCTTCTTTGCATCACCATTGATGCGAAGAGCACGAACGACGAATTTGTACGTACCAGGGGGAGCATAGCTACCAGAGTCGAGAAGTCCATCCCAGGGAAAGCCGATATGTCCACGGGGATTCCACAGCGCAGGAAAGCTGTGTGGCTGGCCAATGGTCTTGACGCCCCAGAATTCGTGCGTCAGGGTCTCGTTCTTCGGATCGGGGCTGAGGGGGACAATGTCAGCGCGAATCATGGGGCAGCCCAGAGCGAGCTTGACGGAGAGCTGTGGCACAAGGTCATCTGGTCCAGCGTTTCCGGGTTTGGGGAGAGTGAATGTCGTGTTTGGAGGGACTGGGCTGGGCAAGACGGTAAAATCGGTGGAGTTGGAGATCCAGGTGTCATTAGACCCCAGAAGAACATGCTCATGCAGAGAACCTGTCAGACCCTGGTACGAAAGGGAAAGCGACGCTCCGTCAGTGCCGTTGACGGCAATATACCCAGACCACAAGGCGAGACGTTTAGCATCAAGACCCTCTGGAGGGGTGGCAGATACCTTGATAGTCTTGGTCTCGCCGCCGCGCAGAGTGATGCTGGTCTCGCTGAATTGGAGTGTGGCAGCCGCGTGAACAATCTCGTTGGGGAACGCCTGCACGTCAATGGAATCCTTGGCCAAGGTGTACATGGTGATAGCAGGCCTATGCGTTATGTTGTACGTCGCTGGCTCCTTGTCGGTGTTGCGCAGCGTGAAATTAAGGCTCTTGGCGAAGTGCTCGGTGTCATTGAAGGATAAGCCAGATGGAGAAAGCAGAGCAGTCGAATAAGCGGCGTCGTAGGCCTGAATGAGACCACCACCTTGTTGTGGAACAGGGGCAAGGTAGTCGTAGAACTTGGTTCCGTCGTTGAACAGTTGAGGGTTTGCGTTGCTAGAAAGAAGGTCCTGAATCTCCTGAGGGGGAATGGCGCCTCGGACTTGGCGAATCAAGGCAATGATACCAGCGGCCTGAGGACAGGCCATGGAAGTGCCAGAAATAACGGAATAATTGCCGTTCACTCGGGGATATGTTGAAAGAACGTAGCCGCCAATAGCACCATACTGAGGCTTAGTGTCCATCTCGAATGTCGGACCCCAGCTAGAGAGCTTGTTGACGGCGCCACCAGTCTTGGTGTTGTTCGCAGTTTGGACCCATAAGTCAGATTTTGCCGGTCCGACCATTTTGAGAGTAAGCTTCTTGCCGTCCTTGAGAGCCTTGATAAAGGTTTCTCCAGTCTCCTCATCGATCGTAGACACCGCAGTGAGATCGACCGCATTGGTGAGATCATCAAGATCGACATCGGCCACGAAAGTTCCGGGGGCGTCGTTGTACAAAAGTATGTACGTCGCGCCCTTGACCATGGCATTCTGAATCTTCTCGCCAAAGCGACAGGTTCCACGACGGATTATGACGATGAATTTGCTCAAGTCTGGGGTATTGGCAGGGAAAGGAGCACATGCATCATTTTTTATCGTAGGGTCAAGGTTGCTCGCCCAGGCGGGGAGGTTCACACCATCCCAATCGGACGCCACGGAGAGGCCATAACCGAACGATTGTTCAGGGCCATCACCGACCTGATACTTTGACACACGCAAGAAGTATGGAAGCTGCACGTTGTCGAAGGAAGTGACATCAGAGACATGCTCACCATTGGCGGCCGAGCTCGCATAAAAGATGCCCAATTCGCCTGAGTTACCGGCAGCCAAAACGCATGGCACGCCCTTGTCTACGATTCGAGAAACTGTGTCAGCGACAGGGTCCTTGGCCCAACCACTCGGAGCCCCAAGAGAGGCTGTGATGATATCGGCACCATCGTGGTAGGCCTTGTTGAACGCGGCAATCAAAACATCGTTCCCAGCATCTCCGAGGCAGCCAAAAACCCGATAGGAGCCCAGAGAAACGCCTGGAGCGGTGCCAGTGAAGCCTAAGCTATTGTTCTGGGCTGCGATAATACCCGCGACATGAGTTCCGTGGCCTTTACAGTCCATTGGGTCTTCATCGGGCACGGGCGTATTGAAGCCGTTGTAGGCATCGCCTACGAAATCGTGCCCAAAGGAGACGAGACAGCCTTTGCCATAGCATCCACCCAAAGCAGGATGTAAATAATCAATCTAGTGCCAATCCCGTCAGATGAGGCAACTCAAAGGAGTTCGCAGATGGACACTTACACCGGTGTCAACAACGGCAATCTTGATTCCCTTGCCAGTGATGCCCTTGGCTCTCAGCTTATCGACTTGGGTCATGACGTGAGGAGAAAATGTGTCTGGCCCGCCCTCAGCCCTAGACGCAAGACCGGAATGTTCGAAAGTGCTACCGTTCGGCGCGATCCACTCGATTTTGGGGTTTGGCATTTCGTAGAGTATGACCGGGTGCACCGCCTTAACCGCAGGCATCGCAGCATATTTTGCCACCTTTTGCTTGGCTGTTTTGAGGTCGTGCAATTGAAAAGAAAGACCATTGAAGAGCTCAAATTCGAGCTTTATGCGAGTTTTACCATCGCCGGCCATCGATTGCTCAAATGCAGATACATCCTGGACGAGAGAATGTGAGAATGCAACAGCTGCCAACTGGGCGTTGACAGTTGAGAAGCAACAAACTGCCCGGACTATGAATGATGGGAAGAAGAGGTAAAAAGAGCTTACCTGGCCGTCTTCGAGTTCAAAAATGTAAGCACCGGGAACTCGGACGGACTTGGCGAGCTTCGATCCGGTGTCGGCTGCCAGTGATGAGGCCGCGGCTGCCAACAGCGATGCAACGATATAAGGGCGTACCATTTTGCCTTACCGCACACGCCAGCTGTAGAGACAAGAGTCGTCTGAAAGGCTTCACGAAAGAAATCGAATGAAGGTTCGTTTCGCTATTTTGGGGAAGCTGCTGCGCGGGCTGCTGCGCTGCAGTCTGCTTCGCTATGTATATATCCCGAGCGGGCTGAGTGTTTTCAGGCTACATATTATTATTCTGGATCGTTATCAGTGATCACTGGGCAGGTTGTAGTAGCCGAGACCTCTGCGCATCCCAAGCTTGGAAATGGCCTGGTCCAATGATAAGTTACCTAGTACTGAACAGTGAAGATTCCAGGAGTCTGGCAGTAGCATCTTTAGACTTTGGCCAATGTAAGTTGATGTTGGGTAATCCAAGTTTAGACATGTAGGGTACATATTCTCGCCACGGCGGCGAAAGAAGCGAAGAAAGTTGCAGGAAGTGAACTACCTGAAGCTCCAAGGCGATGGCGGCGACGAGGTGTGCAATGTGCATTGACAATGTGAGCATCGGATAACCGTAGCCACCGGATTCCGCCACCATTTTGGCATTAGTCCGACAATGTCTATCGCCTTTGCAGTTGTACATGCATGCTTGCAATGTCCAATCTACATTGCTCTTTGGAGCCTCACCGCAAGTTGCCAACTTTCAAGTACAGGACCACATCATACATGTAACCGATCAATGCAGGCAATTCACGATCCTATGAGAGTCGCTTGTAGATAGTCGTAGTCGATGCCTGATCTGAAAGCAGTGACGGCCTCACGGGTGATAGATGTTATCAGAGTTCGTTCTATTATCACGCTTTTTCTCAGCTTGGGCGCAAGCCTCAAGGCTCGCTCGTATTGCTGATTTCGCAAATGATTATGTGCGAGCGATGCGGCAGGCGATGTTGGGATCAATTCGCTGCCGCTGGGAACGAGTATATGTTTCGTCAATGGTCATTGCAGGCATCAGTAATTTCTAGTATCTACAGCATCCCTTGGTCTTCTACATGTCTATTAGTAAAGACGATCAAGCACACCTTGGATATCTAGGTTCGCAACTGCAACTTGCAATACCTGGCTCGATTTGAACTTCGTGGCGGGGGCTCCACGGGCACCAACCGCTCCATGTCCAGTGCCACTTCTTTCTTTATTGCCCAATGCCTCCTCCAAGTTCCAATGTTCCATAGGCGCTGCGTGCGAGATAGGTCACGGGTCTGCCTCTTGAGCCTCTCAGATGAAAAGTCGTGTGGCGCAAGCACCAGCGACGATTCCATCCAAGAGTTCAAGGGATGAGTTCCTTGCTTGGAAGTTGATCGGCTTGTCTTTTCGTCCGTCTGCCATCTGGGCCTAATCTGTGGACTCGGCTTCTTGGCTCCTATATTTTTGGACCATTTCCGGTCATCCCGTTCTGTGAAGGAGGGTCGACGTTGTTCGTCGGTTTTCATTCAAGTTTCCCTTTTCGGTTAACCATTAGTCTACCCCTCATATCACGGTTCACGGCCGCGTGTATTGTCGCATCTTTCGAGACGCCCACGAGACGTCGCGAAGAAAAAGTCGCCAGCGTTTTACTGGGAGGTTTTTTAACAATCTCATTCTCACGAGTCACTAAATGGCCTTCGTAGATTCGTTTCTGTATCTCTATGAGCAGACGATGATTACCTAGACCTACCTAGTACCTACCAACTCAATCAGGTTGCCCGTAATCTGAGTATCATCGCTGCATCGTATACAGTACCTTTCATGAACGACTCATTAGAACTTGGCCAGTGGCACTACGTCCGCAAGGATCAAAACATATAGCAGCTGGAATTGGCTCAAGTCATCACTCAAATGATTACCCTCTGTCCTCTTGCCCCTTTACGCGTCGTCGCACTGGGATCTTAGTGGCGTTGACGTTCGTGCTGCTTTACTATCCACTCATCCTCTGCCAACTCCTTGGCAGAGCTGCGCTTCTCTGGTTCCCACTGCAGCATCTTTCTCATAAACCGTAAGAAACACTCTTTGTCTTCTCCCTTAAGAAACATTTCTCTCTGCTCGAGCGGTCGTGGTTCTGGGATTGGGATCCCAGCACAGAATTCGTCTTTTTACACGGTGTTAGAGAAAGCCACAAGACTTAAAAGCAGTATGTCACATACCTGCATCGGAAAAAAACTTGCTTCTCAAGTTTGCACGGGCGAGAAGGCTCGGCGGCGGGGGTCCAAGGAGCGCTATCATTTCGGCAAGATGAGCCCGGCCTCTATACGTCTTCAATTCCGGATCGTGACCAGTGGAAAGATCTTCGCCCTGGAAGGTATCCCAGATCTGAACAGTAAAAACGGTAAGTTATCGAGCGCTAATTCGCTGTTTCAAGGTATGGTTCATGGCGCTTACCATGCATCCCACGTTCCATATGTCCACGCTAGACGTCCACGGGATTTCCAAAATTACTTCCGGTGCTCGATACGTACTGGGTTGTATGTCTTCCAGGCGTGGAATCCCATCGTCCAGTCGCATGGCCGAGCCGAAGTCACACAGCACAGGTGCACCGAGTTTCTTTGGCGCTTGCATCAGACGCGACACGTAAACGGTTCTCCCATCGGCCTCCTTTCTCGGACAAGGGTTCTCCAGCTCTTCTTGCTCGAAAGCACTTAGTACCGCCTCATCCGTGCCGAACTGAATGTTGGTCTCGCTGATATCAGTGTGTGCGATATGGCACTCTTGGTGTAGAAGGTCTAACGCGTGAAAAAGACGCTTCAGCACCGAGGCCATGGCTAATCCCGAAAGTCTCTCCGCACCCGTGCGACGTCTAGTAAGATTTAAGTTCTCCCAAAGTGCCGTATGCACGAAGCACCGATGACGCCCATTGGGACCGTCAATTTCGAATGTATCGAGTAGCGAGCGGACAGCACCTCGACCTGGGTGGGCGATTGGGGAGTTGTCAATGCGCTTGAAAACATTGAGCTCATTTTCCAGCGACTCCTGGATCGTCTTTGATTCGTTCAAAACCTTGAGAGTGACGTGCCGACATTCGCTAGAACGATTATTCAGTCGGCAGAACTATGTGGGAAAAAGGCATACAGGTACCTAACTCACGATAAATCCCGTGCTAGCCACACGGTCGATGTCCTACCGAAACCTAGCTTGCCCACAGCCTGGTATCGGTCACGAAAGACCTCTCCAATCCTGACGGGATAGTAGTCGGACGACTTGTAGCCTGGAATGAACTCTTCTTCGAACTTCTCGTCTGCGGGCACAACGTCGAACCCGCTAGTGGGGAAGGCAAGAGGTTTCCACGCTCGGCCGGAAAGAGTCTTCAACGAGCGACGGAAAAGAGACGTAGCCATTGCATTGGCGTGACGACCGCGACGCAGGTGGACGGGGATGGTAGATGCTCACGTCCTCAAGTGAAAGACCTCTCGAGAATGCTGTCTCTCGATGTTGCGATGATCGGAGAACTCGGTTGCGAATGGGTTGACCAATAGAAGACTACCAGAAAGCTCCGATAAGTGGGCCTCGAGTTGAGACATGACAAGAAAAGATATGGACAAGGGCGACTCCCGCTGGTTCACAAAATCCCAGTGAAAAAGAAAGAACAACTTCTGTACTCAATTCGCCTCAACTGCATGCAGTTGATCTTCAATGATCTAATCACGCCTTTTCTCGAGATCGAAGAACGGAGAGAGCAATGTATGATATCCAGACATTGATGACACAGGTACCTTATCATATCACCGTATCATCGCGCGTATGCAGATATGTATACATGAACTGTACCTATCATATAGGAGATCGTAAGTTCCTGATGATGCACTACTCCGTACGCCCGTAGAAGCGCAATCGCTCCTTTTCGTTTTGGGCGCAAAGCCCGCTCTTATTGTATCAAATCGTGATCAGATCATTCTGAGATCAATCATGAATGATCATAGATGGCAAGAGTTGGCTCGATGTAAAATTTGTGGCGGGGGTCCGGGGGCTCCACGGGCACCAAATGCCTCATGTCCAGTGCCACTCCTTTGTTTGTTGCCTCTAGGCGCTTCCAATGGGGTCGCCTCGTTTACTTGACGCCGGACGGTCATATGATGGACCGGAATTAAAACCATCGTGGTGATGGTGGTGGGAGCCTTTTTCTTGCAGGTGATGTCTCTCTCCAAGGGTTCAGGGGATTGGTTCCTGGCTTGGAAGTTGATCGGCTCGTCTTTCCGGATCGGCTTGTCTTTCCGTCCGTCTGCGGCTAATTTGTGGACTCAGCTTCTCAACTCTTGCGTTTTTGGACCATTTCCAGTCATCAGGGTCTGTGGAGGAGGGTGTATGTACCTTGTTCGTCCGCTTTCATTCAAGCTTCCGTTTTCAGTTAACCATTTGTCTACCCCTCATTTGCTCATTTAGCGCCAACATCACCATCTATGACATTTTCTGGGGTTGAAATTTTTGATATTTCAATCGCTGTTTTTGTCAGGCGAATTGGTTCCTATTCCTTTGAAAAGAAGATGATGAAAGAAACTGTTATGGCTTATAAGCGCATGAAATCCAGTCCGAGATTTTTCGACAATTCGATTTAACATCTGGAAAACCGGGTACAATTACATTGATGTCTACAACAGTCATGGAGGAGCCCACGAGGATCGCCTGTTGGGGGGTTTTTTTCTCGGGTGGTCTATGTGCAGCACTGCGGTTTTTTGTTCAAGGGGTAGGTCGTCAGTATCGTCAAGAGGTTTTTGGCCAGAGTCTGTATTAACTACTTTGATAACGAATTCATCCCAAACAATTATCGCAATTTTTTGATAACCCAATATTAACTCACATTGGCCATTGGTCGAGGTTGTTGCTGCCAGACACTCGGAAGTTTCAGTACTGAGTAGGTACTGTACGTTGTAATTTATCATTAAACCAGGCCATCTTGAACTTGGGATGAGCACGGTTCGTCGGTTCCCGGCAACTACAACCTGCTCGACCTCGGAGTGACAACTGTAAGTAAGAATGTAGCCTGAAAGTACCCAACCCGCTCGGGAATCGGGATATATAATCGACGCAGCAGCGCCTACCCAAAAGACAATGAAACGAACTTTCGTTCGATTTCGTACGTGAACACTTTCGCGCTTTTACTTCAAACGCAGTGCTAGTCACCTCCTATCTCGATAGCTGGCGTGTGCATGAAGGCGCAATGGTACGCACTTACATCCTCGCGTTGCTGTTGGCAGCTGCAGCCTCATCACTGGCAGCCGACCCCGGATCGAAGCTCGCCAAGTCTGTCCGAGTTCCTGGTGCTTACATTTTTGAACTCGAAGACGGCCAGGTAAGCTCTTTTTCCCTCTTCTTCCCATCGTTCATAGTCCGGGCAGTTTGTTGCTTCTCGACTGTCAACGCCCAGTTGGCAGCTGTTGCATTCTCAATCTCACATTCTCTCGTCCAGGATGTATCTGCATTTGAGCAATCAATGGCCGGCGATGGAAAGACTCGCATGAAGCTCGAATTTGATCTCTTCAATGGTCTTTCTTTTCAATTGCACGACCTCAAAACAGCCAAGCAAAAGGTGGCGAAATATGCTGCGATGCCTGCAGTCAAGGCAGTGCACCCGGTCATACTCTACGAAATGCCGAACCCCAAAATCGAGTGGATCGCGCCAAACGGTAGCACTTTCGAACATTCCGGTCTTGCGTCCAGGGCTGAGGGCGGGCCAGACACATTTTCTCCTCATGTAATGACCCAAGTCGACAAGCTCCGAGCCAGGGGCATTACCGGTAAGGGAGTCAAGGTGGCCGTTGTTGACTCGGGTGTAAGTGTTAATCCGCGGACTCGCCTGAGTTGGCTCAACTGACGAGATTTGCATTAGATTGATTATCTACATCCTGCTTTGGGTGGATGCTATGGAAAAGGCTGCCTCGTCTCCTTTGGGCACGATTTCGTGGGTGATGCCTACACCGGTACCAATACGCCAGTGCCTGATGGAGACCCAATGGATTGTCAAGGCCACGGAACTCACGTTGCTGGTATCATAGCAGCCCAGAACAACAGCTTCGGCTTTACCGGCACTGCTCCTGGTGTTTCTCTGGGCGCCTATCGTGCTTGGGGCTGCCATGGAGGTTCTGGGAATGATATTTTGATTGCCGCGTTCAATAAGGCCTATCAAGATGGCGCTGATATCATCACAGCCTCTCTTGGCCATTCGAGTGGTTGGGCTGGAGACATTTTAGCTGTGGCGGTTTCTAGAATCGTTCAAAAGGGCGTGCCATGCGTGGTGGCTGCCGGGAACTCGGGCAGAATGGGCATATTTTATCCTGCCGCGCCCGCCAATGGCCAGCATGTTTCCGCAATCGCTTCTTTCGACAATGCGCAGCCACCATATTTTTTGATCGTGTCGAAGTATCAGGTCGATGATGGTCCTGAAAAATCGTTTGGTCATCGCCTCACTCGATTACGCGATTGGTATGGCGTGAACCTCCCCGCCTGGGCGAGCAGCCTTGACCCGACGATCAAAAATGATGCCTGTGCTCCTTTCCCTCCCAACACACCGGATTTGAGCAAGTTTATCGTCTTGATACGCCGTGGAACCTGTGATCTTAGCGACAAGATTCAACATGCCATAGATAAAGGCGCGAAGTATGTACTAATATATAGCGATGTACCCGGTACTTCCGAAATCGATCTCGGCCCGATCGGTCTGGGCGCTATCACTGCGGTGTCTATGATCGATGATAAGACTGGAGAAACCTTCATTAAGGCTCTCAAGGACGGCAAGAAGCTGACCCTGAAAATGGCTGGGACATTTAATGCTGAACAATGGGTAGCAACTGACATCAACACCAATACCGGTGGCGCCGTGAGCACGTCTTCTAGCTGGGGCCCGACCTTCGAGATGGATACTAAGCCTCAGTATGGTGCTATTGGTGGTAACGTTCTTTCAACGTATCCTCGAGCCAGTGGCAATTATTCTGTTCAGTCTGGCACTTCCATGGCCTGTCCCCAAGCCGCTGGCATCATTGCCTTGATCCGCCAAGTCCGGGGCGCCATTTCCCCTCAGGAAATCCAGGATCTTCTCTCTAGCAACTCCAACCCTCAATTGTTCAACGACGGAACCAAGTTCTACGACTACCTCGCTCCTGTTCCGCAACAAGGCGGCGGTCTCCTTCAGGCCTACGACGCCGCATATTCGACTGCTCTGCTTTCGCCATCCGGCTTATCCTTCAATGACACCGACCATTTCGCCAAAAGCCTTAACTTCACGCTACGCAACACCAACAAGGGGCCAGCGACGTACAACATTACGCATAAACCTGCCATCACCATCTACACCTTGGCCAAGGATTCCATCTATGTGCAGGCCTTCCCTAACGAAGTTGTTCAAGCAGCCGCCACACTAAAATTGACCGAGACCAGCATCACTTTGCGCGGTGGCGAGACCAAGACTATCAAGGTATCTGCCACTCCTCCAGAGGGTCTTGATGCTAAACGTCTCGCCTTGTGGTCTGGATACATTGCTATCAACGGCACTGACGGGGCGTCGCTGTCCCTTCCATATCAGGGTCTGACAGGTTCTCTGCACGAACAAGTTATTCTGGGGTCCAACGACACCTGGATCTCCGAGTTTCCCAGTCTCGGTATACCTAGTCCAGTCCCCGCCAATACGACATTCCCCCTCCCCAGACCTGGAAAAGCTGAGCCATACGATCTCCTGCCTCAGCTATCTATTAACCTCGCGCTGGGCTCCCCCATGATTCGCGCTGACATCGTCTCCCTCAGCCCCGATCCGAAGAACGAAACCTTGACACACGAATTCTGGGGTGTCAGGACCATTGGCCAGCCTCACAGCTTCCCTTCACGGTGGAATCCCCGTGGGCATAACGGCTTTCCTTGGGATGGACTTCTTGACTCTGGTAGCTATGCTCCCGCAGGGACGTACAAGTTCGTTGTTCGTGCTCTTCGCATCAATGGCGATGCGAAGAAGAAGGAAGAATGGGATGTGAGCACATCGCCTGCTTTTTCTATCAAGTACCTGTAGCTTGAGCTTGTATCCGAGAGTTTTTACGAATATTCAGGCTGCGATTGAAATCATAAATGACAATCTGTTGGAGCAAACGATCAGGTGGCAGCGCTGTCGAGATGAGATATAACGATGAGGATCAATGCTCGATATTTTCCTGCAAATCGTGAAGAAGCGATAGTCACTCATAAGCTGTCTCTTTTTATAGTGACATTGTGCACGGCTTTCCACTTGCGGCTGAACGAGTGCGGATGGCCCGATGCAGTGTCTTTGAAAGATCTTACCATCCAGATAATTCACCAGAAATTCTTGTTCAATTGTACGGTCGCATTAGATTCAAACGTTGCTGAATCAATCTCTCGTAGAAATTCAATTTTTAAGAGACCAAAATACTGGTTTTTGATACAAATTTCGTTGAGTTATCTGGCGTTGAAATAGGATACAAATTAGGTCGGTGAGTAGCGACGACACGATATGACCTTACTGCGTCCATGTCGCGCAAAACATGATCTGTTAGTATACCATTCTGAATTCAGTCCTTGGCTCTGAATGCTATTTGCGCATTATTTGAACGAGGTTTATGAGTATCGAGCCACTTGAGCCGGTGTTGTGCATTGAGAGATGATGGTTGAGTCCTGGCGGTTGCCGCACAGCGTTTGCCGGCACATTCTAGATTCACTCCGCGATCATGTTGTAAAAATCATAGAGTAGGAGCTCCGAGGATATGGACAAAGTTGCGAGAGTCAGTGAAATCTAGGATATTTAGGCGGTTAGCCGGGACAGAGCTGAGGACAGAGAGGAGGACTCTTCAGGTCCCAAAGTAAAAATACCTCACTTCACTCCACCCTAGGCCCATTCTTGACCATTGCACGCAATAACCTCACTTATACGTATCAAGACCAAGTCTCAAGCTAGAGATACCCGATCAAGTGTATCCTGTAGAATCTTGATGAAATATCAATTGATCGATTCACTTTAACCCCGAGTTGTTGAAGTCACGATTCAAGGTACTATTGTGACCGATAGGGTGCCAAACCGTCCATCGTTGCGCCCAACAGTGCATCACTCTATCCATCAAACGCGACAAAACCAAGCAAGAGACTTCTCTCGATACTTGATCGCGAGTTGGAGTCTTTCTTGGGCCATGGGCAACGCGCATGCTCACTCTCAAAAATGGGCGTTGTGCAGCTTGACGATGCATAAATCTCCTTGCCTTGAGGTATCGTGCGATTGTCCCTGAGGAGCGCATTTACCTAGAAAGTTCTTGTGGTACCTAGTAAATAGATATTGATTTATGTATGTCTGGATGCGTTGCAAATTTTGCTTTCTGACCTTAGCCGGGTGTCCTCGCCCTTTAAGCGAGATTGTACTTTTCCATTTATTCACTACGTCAACACTGATGCAGAACTGGGTTTCCTTGAAAAGCTTTGATTTGGGCGGTGTGGCCGGGGAAGGTCTCTGATGGCGAGAGTCAATGTGGTGACTTCGTCGTGGGAGTCGGCGGTTCCTAGTTCGTTGCGTCGAGTGTTTTTTGACTGCCTTCAAATGGCGTGGTGGCGTAGCCATGACTGCTCAAAGATGATGGGTTGGTTCGCGGATGAAGGAAAATTAATGCGTCGCGACGAATGGCTGAGGAATTTGGTGTTATTCGCTTGGGGCCGCTGTAGGCCACTGTAGGCCACAGTGTAATCCCCCCGCCCACCACTGTAAACTGACCTGATTCCACTGGCAAGTCCACTGGCCACCAATATCGTGCAAACCGTTCAACTTCGCACCCTTTCGTGTTTAATTTTCGTTTTCCCCCGCCAACGCTACTAGGTACCTAAGTTAAATACTAAATACAACAGGACTGAACCACTGAGCCACCGCCTATTCCACTGTTACTGGACCGAGTCCAATGCCAACAGCACTGATTCCACTGGAGTCCACCAGCTCCGGAGCGCAGCCACTGGCAAGGGCCCATTATCCAATCGAAGAAATTGCACCGTCGAGCGAAAACGGAAAATAGTGCGACAGGTCATATGAACAGAAATACTACTTAGTTTGCCCAAAATATCGAGTTCTAGTCTTCTGGCATCCACGCAAAAGCGAAACGCACAGAAGTGACAGAACTAGGCAAGCTACGGCGACAAGCCTCGCTGAATAAATTATTATGATAATTTAAAAAACCATCCGGTTAAAAGAATGGTAAAATCGAATAGGTAAGCCTCAACGACATGATTAGGTGCTACTCCTCGGCCGTCCGGCCTTTGCCTACCTCTTACTCATCACCACAAAACCAGGCAATATCAAGTTGTCATTCTTGCGGCTCATCTTCATCAAGAAAAACCCTCAGATCCAATCTAAAGGTATTTGATAGAAAAAGCAGGCGATGTGCTCACATCCCATTCTTCCTTATTCTTCGCATCGCCATTGATGCGAAGAGCACGAACAACAAAGTTGTACGTCCCCGCGGGAGCGTAGCTGCCAGAGTCAAGAAGCCCATCCCAAGGAAAGCCGTTATGTCCACGGGGATTCCACAGCGCGGGAAAGATGGGCGGCTGGCCAATGGTCTTGACACCCCAGACTTCGTGTGTCAGGGTCTCGTTCTTCGGATCGGGGCTGAGGGAGACTATGTCAGCGCGAATCATGGGAGAGCCCAGCGCAAGATCAACGGAGAGCCGGGGCAGAAGATCGTTCGGTCCAGCATTTCCAGCTTTGGGGAGGGTGAATGTTGTATTCGAAGGGACTGGTTGGGGGATGGGTCGGCGGTCGGTAGACGCGGAAATCCAGGTCCTGTTGGACCCAAGAACCACATGTTCGTGGAGGGAACCTGTCAGACCCTGGTAGGGAAGGGACAGCGAAGCGCCATCAGTGCCATTGACAGAGATGTACCCAGACCACAAGGCGAGACGTTTGGCATCCAAACCCTCTGGAGGGGTGGCGGAGACTTCGATGGTCTTGGTCTCACCACCGCGCAGAGTGATGCTGGTCTCGCTGAATTGTAGCGCGGCCGCAATGTGAACGGCCTCGTTAGGGAAGATCTGCACGTCAATGGAATCCTTGGCCAAGGTGTACATCGTGATGGCAGGCCTGTGCGTTATGTTGTACGTCGCTGGCCCCTTGTCTGTGTTGCGCAGCGTGAAGTTAAGGCTTTTGGCGAAGTGGTTGGTGTCATTGAATGATAAGCCGGATGGTGAAAGCAGAGCGGTCGAATAAGCGGCGTCGTAGGCCTGAAGGAGACCACCGCCTTGTTGCGGAACAGGAGCGAGGTAGTCGTAGAACTTGGTTCCGTCGTTGAACAATTGAGGGTTTGCATTGCTCGAGAGAAGGTCCTGAATCTCTTGAGGGGTAATGGCGCCTCGGACTTGGCGGACCAAGGCAATGATACCGGCGGCCTGGGGACAAGACATGGAAGTGCCAGAAAAAACAGCATACTTGCCCTGATCTCGCAGATAAGTTGAAAGAACTTTGCCGCCAATAGCACCATACTGAGGCTTATTGTCCATCTCGAACGTCGGACCCCAGCTGGAAAACGTGCTAACGGCGCCACCAGTATCGGTATTGTTCACAGATTGAATCCATGGTTCAGACTTCTTCGGCCCCACCATTTTGACAGTAAGCTTCTTGCCATCCTTGAGAGCCTTGATGAAGGTTTGTCCAGTCTCATCATCGATCATAGACGCCGCAGTGACATTGCCTGAAGCGATCGGGCCGATGATAAATTCGAAAGCACCTGGTGCATTGTTGTACACAAGTACGTACTTCGCGCCCTTGTTGATGGCATTTTCAATCTTGACGCTAAAATTGCAGGTTCCACGACGTATTAAGACGACAAACTTGCTCAGATCTGGGGTGTTGGCAGTGAAAGGAGCGCAGGCATCATTTTTAATCGTAGGATCGAGGCTGCTCGCCCAGACGGGAAGGTTCACACCATCCCAATCGGATATTCCAGAGCTTGCATAACCGAACGATTGTTCAGGACCATCGTTTACCTGATACTTTGAAAGAGATAACAGTGAGGGTATCTGCACGACGTCGAAGGAAGCGATGCCGGAAACATGCCGGCCATTGGCGGCAGAGCTAGCATAAAATATGCCCATTTCGCCCTCGTTACCGGCAGAGACAACGCATGGCACGCCCTTGTCAACGATTCGAGAAACTGCATCAGCCCAAGGGTCTTCGGCCCAGCCACTCGGGCCGCCAAGAGAGGCTGTGATGATATCGGCGCCATCTTGGTAGGCCTTGTTGAACGCGGCAATCAAAACATCGTTCGCAGCATCTCCATTGCATCCAAAAACACGATAGGCGCCCAGAGAAACACCAGGAGCGGTGCCGGTGAAGCCGAAGCTGTTATTTTGGGCTGCGACGATACCCGCGACGTGAGTACCGTGGCCTTGGCAGTCCATTGGGTCTTCATCGGGCACAGGCGTATTGAAGCCGTTGTAGGCATCGCCCACGAAATCGTGCCCAAAGGACACGAGACAGCCTTTTCCATAGCATCCACCCAGAGCTGGATGTAAATAATCAATCTAATGCCAATCCCGTCAGTTGAGACAACTCAAAATAGTTCGCAAATGAACACTTACGCCAGTGTCAACAACAGCAACCCTGACTCCCCTGCCGGTGATGCCCTTGGCTCGGAGCTTGTCGACTTGGGTCATTACGTGAGTAGAAAATGTGTCCGGCCCGCCCTCAGCCCTGGAAGCAAGACCGGATTGCTCGAAAGTGCTACCGTTCGGCGCGATCCACTCGATTTTGGGGTTGGGCATATCGTAGACTATGACCGGGTGGACCGCTTTGACCGCAGGCATCGCAGCATATTTCGCCACCTTTTGCTTGGCTGTTTTGAGGTCGTGCAATTGAAAAGAAAGACCATTGAAGAGCTCAAATTCCAGTTTCATGCGAGTTTTACCATCGCCGGCCATCGATCGCTCAAATGCAGATACATCCTGGACGAGAGAGTGTTAGAATGCAACAGTTGCCAACCCCATTGGGCGTCTAGAAGTCACAAACTGCCCGGCGCATAAATGATGAGAAGAAGGGGGGGGGGAAGTAAAAGGGAGCTCACCTGGCCGTCTTCGAGTTGAAAAATGTAAGCACCGGGAACTCGGACAGACTTGGCGACCTTTGATCTAGGGTCGGCTGCGACTGATGAGGCCGTGGCTGCCAATAGCGACGCAACGATATAAATGCCTACCATTGTGCCTGGAAGCAACGCCAGCTGTAGAGATAAGGGGGGACTGAGACGACGCGTGAAGTAGAATCCTGAAAGGGTTCACGTAGCAAATCGAACAAACATTCGTTTCGTTATCCCTGCAGTCTGCTGCGCGGGCTATCTCGATTATGTATCTCGAGCGCGGGCTGGGTTCTTCTAGCTACGTCTTCTGCTTGACTGTTGTCATGATTCACTCGAGCAGGTTGTAGTAGCCGGGACTCCCGCTTATCCCATGTTTTAATGTGGCTTGGTTCAATGGTAGGTATGCCAACACCCGACGATCGCGATTCGCACTTGTCGTACATTCTAAGGAATCCCTATCAGCCAGAACTCTAACGCTACTCATAAATACCCGTTAATCGACACGTCAGACTCACATGCCTTGACTAACTTCAAATTGTTCAAGTAAAGACTGAAAATTCGTGAGCTTTGCAGCAGTAACCTTAGCGCCGGCCCAATGTTGGTTCATATTGAGCAATCTAAGTTATACTTCTGGGGTACGTATGAGTCAAGATGGCTAGAGCAGCGTAGTCAGTTGGAGGAAGTGAACCACTTGAGGCTCCAAGGCGATGGAAGCGGTGAGGTGTGCATTGGCAATGTGATCATCGCATTGAAGGTTTCCCCAACCTTCAGCAACGACGATCAAGGACCCAATCAATCATCTTAGATGCAAGAGTTGGCTCGATGTAAACGTTGTGGCGGTGGCTCCATGGGCACCAACTGCCCCATGCCCAGTGCTACTTTTTTCTGCATTGCCTCTCGAGATTAGGTAGTAACTTGTACATAAGTCCCAGAGGCGCCGACTCTAACGTCTTGGGCTGAGCCTGGGCCCTGGACAGGTCACAGGTCTGACTCTTGAGTCTTGAGCCTCTCAGGTCAAAAGTCCAGTGGCGCAAACACCATATGTACGTCCAACTATGAGACCAACATCTTCATGTTGGGCTCGTCAGCTTGTAGAATACAGGTGTGTGAAGTTGGAGCTAATGTAATATGGTCAGCTGTCGAGATTTTGGTTGTTCCGCATATCGAAGACAAGAGTATGTGGTGGTGTGGAAAGAGAGGAGGCTTTCCACGTGGGAGGCCTTTTTCTGGTAGGGCGATGATACCTTCCAAGGGTTCAAGTAATGGGTCCCTGGCTTGACCGTTTTCTTCCCGTCCATCTCCGTATAATTTGTGAACTCAGCTTCTCGGCTCCTGAGTCCTGTGTTTTCGGACTCTTCCCAGTCATCTGGTCTGTGAAGGAGGGGACGGCCCACCTTGTCATCGGCTTGGTCTGTGATTTTTATTGAAGTTTCCCTTGCCGGTCAATCATCCATCTCTCTACCCCTCATTTGCTCATTTAGCGCCAACATCACCACATCATCCTTTATTTTGTGTGTGGCCGTAGCTATCTTGGCTGGTGAATTGATACGTCCACACTTTCCGCACGATGGCTTCGTTGCACTGGGTGTAGAACCAATCTCAAAATTCACAATGGGGGCGCGGACGAGGCCACGAATACAGAACGGCTTTGAAGGCTTTTCATTGTTCTTTCCCCTTCTCTTTTTCGAGTAATACATGGCTGGAAGTTGAAATGCCTCCCGCCTCATCCTCGTCCTCTTTTGAGGTCAAGACAATCTTGCTGATTCTTGGTCGGAGTTTTACGCGATGGGACCATGCTCTCTGCGCGGGAACTTGGAACCGTAAAGTATGGCGACAAACGGTCGTTCGCTAAAGGGGTGGGCAGAAAGAGCATGTAACGTGTGCTGTAATGTGAGACAGCAGCGGGAGCTTTTTCTCTGGCGATTGGGATTGCTTTGGTGACAAGTTACAATACTTTGTTAACTCCGCTTCATCATGACTGACATGGCTACGGGCCGCAGTCTGCAGAAAGTTGAGACATACGCCGCTGCGTCCGTGTATTCTTGTGTCATCTCAATATCGCTCGACATAATAAAGAGATGTGGAAAGGAAGAACGCTGTCGTTGAAGAGATGAAAGCACTTGATGAGTGTTATTGTACGCTTCCTGAAGCTCGGCAATACGCGCTACTCGGCAGCCCCTCCACATATTGAGATAAAGTCGTTCGCTCTCTTAGTTCCAGATACTGCTCCACGACCGAAACGACCTGCTCCTCAAACGTCTTGAATTCCCTCCCAAGCAAGCGCTTGGCTTTTGAATTGTCGACATTAAGAACTGTCGTCGTCGGCCTCACAATATCATAAAACGGAAACACGCCTTGAGCATACTCTTTGGGAAAACGCCTCTTGACAATGTCAAAGCAATCGGACCAGTTCATCGGCCCTGCCGCGGCAATGAAAGTCTCGTTTTCCGTAGTGAGAAGCGCATCCAATGCACGCACGTGCAATTCAGCGACGTCGTCCAAATGGACAGAGTTGCCCATCATGGCGGCAATGTTATTATGAATGCCGACGAGCGGTCCTAAAAGAAGGCTATTGGCTCCCTTGAATCGAACCCCCGTCACGTCAGTGAATTTGTCGTCGCGACCGAGGATGAATACGGGAAGGATATTTGCAACAGTGAAATGGGGCTTTTTCTCTGCCATAAAGATCCGAATGGCTGCAAAGGCAAGGGCTTTGGACCGGATGTACGCGTTCGACTGGTTGATGCTACCATTCAGGTCCACATCTAGCGTGTTTTCTGTGAGAGACGTTAGAGAACAGAATGTCAGTAGGAGAACAGGAAAATGGGAACACCTCGTTTTTGCACCGTCGACGCGTGGGGCTGTCAGGGAAGCTTTCAAATTTGTGTCTTACCGTCAATTAGTACTCCAGAAGTTAATCGTTTCTTCTTGGACACAATGGACATCAAAGACCCGGTGATGACCACTCTCTTGACACTCTTTGCACAATGGGCCGCCTCGAGCAAGTTGGTTGTCCCTCGCATAGCTGGCCGAATGATATGCTCATGATAGTCTCCTTCGGTTTTCAAATTAGGACAGTTGATGGGCGAAGCCACGTGGACGACGAACTTGGCTCCTCTGATGGCCTCAAAGTATGCCGAAGGCTGTGTGATATCAGGTACCACAGTGCTACTGAGCTGATTCGCGTAGTTGCGGACGCTTGGAAGCGCGCGTATTCTATCGAAGCCGGCCTGCGTTCGGACTGCGGCGCGGACATAGTATCCAGATTCCAAGAGACGTACGAGAATCCGGAAGCCTACCATCCCGGTAGCGCCCGTGAGCTACATACGATGTCAGTGACATGGAAAAGAATACAATAATTGCGCATGTGAGAGGCCGATGAGGGGCCAGGGCCGCTCCATACCAAAACCAGATCCTGAAGAGGCATTTGTGATGGAAAATTCGAGACTTCACGTCGCCAAAACAAAGCATTCATGATGAAAGACACGAGATTTCAACGAAAGACGTGTGCGCTCTCCTTCTCAAGACAGCCCAGCGGGCAAGTCCATCTCGCAGCTCGGGACAAAACACCAGCTCGCGACTGAATCACAGTTTTCTGGACAGTAGCACAATGGTAACTCGTGCATCACGTCAATCAAGGAGTGAGCTTGTATCACACACCCATTATCGTGGGTTTCGGGGTTTGGTCAACTCTCTCAATCGTGGCTGTCAATTGGACGCGACAATTCGAGCGACAATTCGGGATACGCGTCTGCGGCATCGAGTAACATGATAACATTCGGCGCGAGATTGACGTTCTGCAAGAGACGCTGAACTGTTGGGGAGAGGAAAGCTGGAACCCGCTCCATATCGCGTGGCATTATGGGTAAGATACAACGTAGATGGCCTGATTCAAATGCATTCGATCGTCCATTCGGTGATGCAAACGGTATAGTAGTCGTCCTCTCTACGTGGAGCCGGCTTGATGAGCCTCCACGACTCCACGAAGTCAGAAAGTGTTGATGCCAAAACAATTGCCAGTGTGACTCAATCGGTGATCCTTTTTCGACTCATTGAGAGATGTCTTTGCGAAAGAGGGGTGACTTGAGAGGACAGACTCAGGAGGTATGTAGCTACATGTACCTAACCTACCTAGGGTACATAAGAGGTACCTCATACATAGACCTAAGGGTACTACTACCATGTGATCCACGAGTCACGACGCGTACTACGCGTACAGACGCGCGCTACTAAGCTCGGGCCGTGTGGACACTGGAAGGCGCCGGATACGTTTCAACCTTTCACGCAACTATGTACATAATCTGCTAACCACCTCAGTGATGCGAAATTCGAACGCCCTTCTATTCACTTATTAATAATTATAGATTGTACTTCCCGATCAGGCACAAAGTCGAGTCGCTTTTCTAAGTACAGTACCTGTTAGTCTAAATGAGGACAATGTGGATATTGTTACTGTGTTACATCGTCTAAAGCATCCTCTGTTTGATCCTCATCTTCTATAGACCAAGGTCTTCTGATGTTGCGGTCGTCTCACTGATACCTTGCGCTTCATACCTATGCATGCTTATGTAGATCCAACTCCAGTCCCGACTCCCAACAACTTGGCCACTCTGTGTACATTCATCAAAACAATGCCCAAACGTCAAACGAGCTATTTAACCTTGGAGGATGGATCTTTAGCATCGAACCACGTTGTACCTCGCAATTCCCTTTCAACTTGAAAGACAGCCACGCCATCTGAACCGACCAACGACATGTCAACATACACCGAAGAAGATATTGATGAAGCAATTCAACTCCATAGAACCGGCGTATCCGTACGAAGGTCTGCAGAAGCATACGGGATACATCCGTTGATCCTTCAAGACCGGCTGAGATTTTTCGAAATTGAGCAAAAGCAAAAGCTGGAAAGACTACATGAAGCCTTTCGAAATTGGATCTTGATCCTTGCCGTCCTGGGCTGCCCTCCAAAGTATCACGAGGCAACAGAGCAGGCGACTCTCCTCGCCGCTGAGATAGGGTACGATGAACCGATCAAAAGGAAGTGGGTTGAAGTATTCTTACGAAATAATCCAGACGTTGTTCTTGCTGAAGGTAATGTATCCGTTGCCACGTGAAAAATAGAGCTACAACTAAGAAAATATGTCAAGGGATTTTTCGAGCTTCCGACCGTTCAGGCAATGCCAATACCTTAAGTCCCGGTCCGGACGAAAAAGTAGATGAGAGAATGGTTAGGAGTGGCCGAGCTGGCCTTTGCATAGAGAGTCTGGACGACCTGGAACGGCAAAAGCTATGACTCTTGTGTAAGCGCACTCGCAATCACGATTCACCACTCGTCAAACGACTCGAGCGACGACCGAGACAACTAGGACCATGGCCATGGCGTGACGTCTCTGATGGGTCAAAGAGGTAGGCCGCCAACAGCACAATCGCCGACATGAGATAAGGAGTCGTGAAAAGAAAACTATGTGTCCAAATTTCGCATCGAAGTCGTCAAATCCAACGCCAAGAATTCCAGATTGTCCGATCGGTGGGGGATTGCGCCTGTCTCGGCAAAGCGACCCTCTCCATCAAGTCCATCAACGGCTGTCAGGAGTCAGGACCCAGAAGTGGTGAAATTAAGGCCTCTAGTGAGATTGTTATTTTAAAATACACGAGCAAGCCTGGCCTGAGGTTGCTTCATCTCCCTACCTGTTAGTTTTACTACCTTCCAGGACCCAGCCGTCGTCAATCGCTGCATCCAGCTTTATCGTTAATCCATCTGCACAAGTCCTTCCATATTCTTGACGAAGACGATGTTCCTTCCTCAGCGAAAAGGTCTTGCGGCCGACCAAATTGCTAGAGGAAAGTCAGATCCAGATGACGCGGATAACGCGAATAACAAGATTATCATTGATCTGGGACTGGGTAGGAATAAGCAGCAATATGTTCTTGACGAGGGATCAACGACGAGGTCGAGGCTCAGCTTAATCCACAAGTACGGCGATTTTGTCAAAGAATATTCTCCAGTGCGGTATGCCTTTTGAATCCAGGAAATGGCCTGAGACCCCCAGGATGGCGTGGTGATTCGGTGAAGTCCACAGATCAAAAAAAAGATGTATCTTCGTAAGGGCGCTTCGTAGCTCATCCTTCACAAGTTCTTTGTTGGCATCAAACGCGTTATCAAGGTGCGATCTCATTGTCGTGCGACTAAATCCGACATGAGTTGGAAGGAATGAGTCGCGTCTCCTGAATATTTCTTGCATAATGACATTGTTTTGTTAAGACAGCCGAAGCTCGAGTCCGTATCAATGATATAGCCCAATAAGAGATGGCGGAACTCTTGGCGATACTTTGGTGACCAGGTCTTGACAAATGCCATGCGAGGCGCCGCAACGGATTTAACTACAGCATCTTGAGGGCCAGCGGGTGAGGCTAAGTCGGGTTGGCTCAGACGAGGTTTCGGTAGCGTCGGTTATATTATGCTTGGCTTCAAGGTGCTTCAGAGGACAGGTGAGCTCGTGGCTGCTGCTGCGAATTTGCTCAATACACCCCGAGCGTCGCAAGGGCGGCAAATCTACCAAACTTTTCCTTTATATGCAATAGAGCACGTCAGTTGAGTCGAGATAAGGGGTTGCAGGATTCACAGAGTAGATGCCTCACCTAGCGCCTTCTCAGGCTTCTCTGGAGAATATTCTTTGACAAAATCGCCGTATTTGTGGATTAAGCTGAGCCTCGACCTCGTCGTTGATCCCTCGTCAAAAACATATTGCTGCTTATTCTTACCCAGTCCCAGATCAATGATAATCTTGTTATTCGCGTTATCCACGTTATCCGCGTCATCTGGATCTGACTTTTCTTTAGCAATTTGGTTGGCCACAAGACCTATTCGCTGAAGAGAACATCGTCTTAGTCAAGAATACGGAAGGACTTGTGCAGTTGGATGAAGGATAAAGCTGGATGCATTGAGTGAAAACGGCAGGGCCTTGGAAGGTAGTAAGACTAACAGGTAGGGAGATGGACAACAACACTTACGGGGGGGGAGGCTGTAGGTGCTACAATCTGTCAAACGCACGCGGCACCGTTTGATCTCGTGCCAATTGTGGCCACTGGCGACCGACGTTGAGATTTGATGAGAGTCATGAGACTGATCAGTGATGCCTAGTCCGGGCGGCAACAAAATACATGTGGCTCAACTGTGGCTGATATGATTAGTCATCGAACCGCTCACTACTTGCAGCCAAGAGTCCAATTCTGTCACTGAGGGTCTAGATTTACTCGCTCAAGCCACCCTGCAAGTCTCCGGCAGCGCTGAGGCTATGAGAAGGCTCAATACCAGGACACGGGGAAGGGGAAAGAGAGCCTAAGGCCTTGGGCCCCGGCAGCAATCGCCCAATTGAGAGTATAATGATACCTGGAGCCTGGAGGAGTAAGGTGTTTTAGCCTATGTAGGTATAATTCAAGCATGAGAGATGTGCTTTGATTGGGTTGGCTGGGTACTTCGATCCCATTCAAGAGAGAAATGTAATCGTTTACGAAACTCGCTTTAGTGAAGCTCATGTAAAGCGTCGGGCGTTTCCTGTCACTAAGTCTACACATGTCTCTACTTCTCACACCGGCCCCGAGAGCGAGAAAGAAATGAAGCACTGTTACAAGAGACGTAGCTTGCTTGAAAAATGAATGACAGCACCCCTCCGAGACAGGCGCAGCATGCACCGCTTTGGCTCAAGTATTCTGCGCTCTCTGCCCCCTCAACTCCAGGTAGTGCTCCACGACCGAAACGACCTGCTCCTCATAGGTCTTGAACTCCCTCCCCAACAAGCGCTTGGCCTTTGCATTGTCAACGTTGACAGCAGAGGTACTTGGCCTGAGAATATCATCAAACGGAAACACCCCCTCAGCACACTCCTTAGGGAAACGCCTCTGGACAATATCAAAGCAGTCCGACCACGTCATCGGCCCTGCCGCGGCAATGAACGTCTCGTTTCCTGTCGCGAGGTTCTCGTCCAAGCCGCGAATATGCAGTTCGGCGACGTCGTCAAGGTGGACAGAATTGCCTCCCATGACGGTTATGTGGTTTTTTATGCCGAGGAGCGGTCCCATGAGGAAACTATTGGTTCCCTTGGAATAGTACGTCTTCACAGCTGTGATTTTCTCGTCGCGACCGATGATGAAGACGGGAAGGATGTTTACTACGGTGAACTGGGGCTTTTTGTCGCGCAAAAAGGCTTGGATGGCTGCGAAGGCGAGGGCTTTGGACCGGGCATATGCGTTTGAGCGCGTGAGTCCATCGGACATGGACAAGTCAACGTCCAGCGTGTTTTCTGTAAATGATCTTAGTAAAAGGAAGGTGACTGGTCGAGCGATATTACAAGATTTTTTTATTGTCATCGCGAAAAGGTGGATAGAGATTATGTTGAGAGCTTTTTTTCTTACCGTCAATCAGTGCCCCAGACATAATTCTTTCTTGGGACACAATAGACACCAAGGATCCGGTGACGACCACTCTCTTGACACTATTCGCCCATTGAGCCGCCTCAAGCAAGCCGATGGTTCCTTGCACAGCCGGTTGGATGATGTGATCGTTGAGGTCTTCTTGCGTAGTCAGGTGAGCTGGAGCACCGCCGCAAGGGGAGGCCACGTGGACGACAAACTTGGCACCTTTGACCGCCTCATAGTATGCAAATGGTGCGGTGATATTAGGAACCACGATGCTGCTGAGCTGGGATGTGTAATTGCTGATACACGGCAGTGAAATGATCCTGTCGAAGCCAGCCTGTGTTCGGACTGCGGCACGGACAAAGTATCCAGACTCCAGAAGCCGCATAAGTACTCGGAAGCCAACCATACCGGTAGCACCCGTGAGCTACGGTTGTTCTATGTCAGTACGGTATCATAGACAGAATTTAACACGGTCACTGTGCGAAAGAGATCCGAACTACATACCAAGACCAGATCCTGGGAAGACATTTTCAGGCGAATATCTTGTGATACATCCGTTTGTGTCTGGTCCTGGAAGGGTCAATGAAAGATGCGCGAGCTCCCCTTTTTAGAGCGGGCAAGTTCGACTTCCAATCTCCGGTCCCAACAAACCCGCTGCAACTCAAAAACCGTATCTGGAGCGAGCGACATGATAGCACATATGCTCGGCACATAACTCGTGCGTGGTGTAAGCAATGTGTGGGCCGCGCAGCCACATTCACTGTCGAAATTCTGTCAATTCTCCCATCTTTTCCCGTTCGTCAAACATGAAAATCTGGTAAACGATTCCGCGGCGGGCGAGTTGGCAGGCCACTTTCGCACGAGGTGACGTTTTGGACAAGACATGGGAATGTTGGGGGGAAGACAACCCGCTTCATATCGCGTGGCATTATAGATGAGGTCAATCCTGAAACATCATATGGCCGGACGTAAGTCCGAAGTCGCGGCCGATGATGCAATTCAGTCGTCTTGTTTACGTGGAGTAAATGAGACGAGCATTTAGCTTTGAGAAGGTGGTTAAAAGCAGGGCCGACAGGAAATCCTGAATTTCAGCCTGTTGGACTCATCGTTGCTCAAGTGCATCATGTCACAGTCTGACCAAGTTGGCCGAGTTAACATAACGAGTAGGTATGTATGTATTCGTCAATCTTCGTAGGCAGGCAAAAGTATGGTTGGAACGAGACATGTGAGAGATGATGAACTTGAGAGAAACCGCACGAGCCAAGTCGTGAGTTGGAGTGACTCGTCGCCTTCCCCGCAGCCGAAGCAACCGACGTCTATTGGCTGCAGTACTACAGAAGCGGGGCCACATCAAACTGGGCAATGGGGACCGCCGCTAGAAGGCCCCAGAAATACCCGTGTGCCCTCCTTGAGGCTCCAGCAGCTTCCAGACGCATCGTCGTCGAACCAGAACCAACGACCAACATCAAGAAACCTCCCTTGGCGCACCCTTCACCTTCGCACTTGACGCAAAGATGGCATCACATGCACTTCGAACAAGCCAGCATGACACAGCATCTGGTGTTTGCGCTAGAATATTCCACCTCGTACTGGCGTACTCGAAGCTTCCCCACGATTCTACGAGAACCCGGGGAGCCATCTTCTCAAGTATAAAGCCATCGTGAACTTCTTCGAGATATCAACCTTCTCCTTTCTCCTCATCCACAACACAACAGCACAACAAACAACTTCTATTCCAAGCCTTCACACACAAGCATTGCATGCAAGCTTTTAGACCCACTCGTCCATCAGCTACCATCCGAACTCTACTCAGACGACCCATTCTCAACACCACCCGCATCAGCACACCAATTCCATCCCGCACAATGGCTTTCTTCCCACGCGCCTTCTTCAACGACGACTCTACGTCTTTCACTCCTCTCTTCCGCCTCCTTGACGACTTTGACACCTACTCTCGTCAGTCCGGCAACAGCCAGCACCAGCACCAGCACGGCTCCAAGCGAGCCAGCGCCGGCTTCTGGCAGCCCAAGTTCGATGTCCGCGAGACCAGCGACAACTACGAGCTCCATGGTGAGCTTCCCGGCATCAGCAAGGACAACGTTCACATTGAATTCACCGATCCCCAGAGCTTGATTGTCCGGGGCAGGGCTGAGCGTTCTTACACGTCGGGTACGCCACCTGCGGGGTTGATAGGCCAGCCAGGCAACAAGGGCGCTATTACGGAAGGTGGTGAAGTTGGGACTTCGCACAAAGCTACCGTGGAGGACGAGAAAGATGAGTCCTCTGGGGCTGCTGCGTCTTCGGGAGGCAACAAGCAGGAGAAGCAGCAGCAAGTCGAGAAGACGGATAAGAAGCAGCAGCAGCAGCAGCACTCCGAGCATGGCGTCAAGTATTGGCTGTCGGAGCGTAGTGTCGGAGAGTTTTCGCGCTCATTCAACTTTCCCTCTCCGGTTGATCAGGATGCTGTGTCTGCGTCTTTCAATGACGGCGTCTTGAATATTGTTGTTCCGAAGTCGAAGAAGCAGGGTGCTCGCCGCGTTGCTATCAACTAGGCTGGCAAGACACTTGGCTTTATTGGAATTTTTTGCACGGCTTGCAAACTCACGGATTGATGAATGGAATGGACATAGTTTCCTTGCGCGACGAATGGTTTAGCATGTTCTGATTGACGACCTCAAACGATTCTTTCCTCGCTTTCGTACGCTTTGCTATTTGCGATTTACTCTTGTACCATTTTCTTCTGGCACGATTTGCTCTTGGTGCGATGTTCTTTATTTTTGATTGTCCCGAGCATGAGAATGTAGTATAATCTCAAATCTAATCAGAAATCGACTTGAAACACTCCATCCCATCTCGCGTTATGCATGTGTGTACACCACTGTACAAGAGTTTTAAATGCGGACCGCAGCACATAATTGGAGCGGCAAATACTTTGTATTTCTCAAATTATCTCCGCATCCCGAAACATCGCTCAGTGCTACATGGAACCTCCCCATTGCTTCATCGAGTACATAAACATGTTACTTGACCGAGTGTGCCCATTACGTCGTAATCCAACGTGCACTCCAGGTTGTATGTAGTTCCAGAATCCATGCCGCATACACCGCTTCAACCATATTAAGCGCTGCGATGCCACGACTGTTTCAACCCTTCCACCACCACAACCAATCAAGAACAGGAAGCAAATTAGGTATTGCAATAACATCACCCCAGTTCACGGGTAAAGGGTATCAAACGCCGAATCTCCGCCCACCACGAAAAGTGCTATACAAGGGAAAAGAACCCCCCCCCCTCCAAACAGACCTCTCCCCCTGAGTCCCCCAAGAATAAACACCATAGAAATAAAACCATAAACATTATCAGTCCCGTTGATGCTAAAGTCACCCGCTGTGCCGCTTTCAATGCAGAATCGTACACGTCTTCAGAACAGACCACCCAGACCACATACAAGTTATGTATATATATTCGCTCGAGCAGGTACAATTTCTCCCAAATTGGACTTCCATCCGTATATATGTAGTTCATCATCCACTCGCAGGGGGTATATCCTTCGGACGCCTCGCCAGCTTCAGAGTCGGCACCTCCATACCCTTAAGCATAGCCTGGGCTTTCCCACCTCTTAACTGCTCCCAGTGTGACTGGAGGAGCTCCTCTCCAACGACAAGCTCGAATCCAGCGAGAAAACAGAAACTTATTTCGAGCCGGGCGAGTTCTACTTCGCTTACGCCTCCGACTTTGGCAATCTTGGCGTGGGGGTACGAGAGATCTTCGAGGGCTTTCGTGGCGACGCGGAGACCTGCAAGAACCAGCCTGTGGGCGTTGCGTCGCGTTACGGGAATAGTGCGCTCTTCGACGGCGAGGCGGTGGATGTAGAGGGATGTGGCGAGGTAGACGGCCGTGCTCATGGGGCAGAATTGGTGCAACCGGATGAGGTATTGGTTGATGGAGATGGGCGGCTCTTTCTTGCTGTAGAATTTGCGGGTGATGGCGCCGTGCTGTATGTTGATCGGTTGCGAGTCTTCGCCGACAATAATGTATGGTTGCGGTTCTGGGGGGTTGTGTTTGAGTTGCACGCCGTCAATGGGCTGTGGCTCGGTGGGCGTTGCTCCCCAGTCTGTCGTCGTCAAGGACGTGCCGGACGGTGTGTCTTGCCTTTGCGCTGTTGATTGTGGTGACATGTTGGTGTTGTGGGCAAATAGCTTGTCTGTTCCGCTGTCCGATGAAGCCCCTGCCTCTGCGCTTGCTGGCTGGACCGTCGCGCCAGTCTGATACCCGAGTCGCAATTGCGATTGCGAGTTTAAGCGCACAATTTGTTGTTTTTCGACTTGCAGGCCGCTCATCTGCGGGTTCGTTGGCGTTTTCGGTGGTGGCGTAGGCGGAATGTCGCCCGTCATGCGAACCAAAAGCTCTATACTGGCACTGAGCAGTTGCAGCGCTTCAGCCGCAGGTAAGCTGAAGAGGTCCTCGCTCTCCCCATCAGTACTCGGTAATTTGCCTTCAATAATGGTGTTCGTCGGGTTGGAGTCATTAATCGTTGCCGGCGTGTGGGCACTTGTATCTGACATGGTAACTCTGGAGAATAGGTAGGTTGACCTCGTCGCTGGAAGCCTAATCGTGTATTGCTCGCTCAAGCACGTCCAGACGAGTCGTACTTGTAGCGACGTCGGTTCAAGAAGTCCTCTCTGGCTGCGCTGATGGCCGGCGCAAGTGGTCCACGGTCAAGAAAAGCTATCTTGAGGTATGCGCCTCAGTAAAGTTAGACGCGATGGAGTTCCCCCGCGACGGCCATGCATGGTACTGTATGTCTTTGCGATATCGCGAGCAGACGACGTCAAGATCGCGAAGGAGCACAGTACATGCGCTCGTGTCGTGTAGTGCAGGAGGAGATATGTAGGTATTACAAAAGAATACCGAGGAAGATGAATACAAAGTTGGAAAACGTCTCTTGGTCTAGTGCTAGTGGGCTGAAGATAGTATTTCGCCACGAGCGGTGGACGTCCCATGAGCTCCGGCAATGGGGACCTCGGGAGCAAAAATAAAATAAAACTGGAAACTAGGTCTGCGATGTCTGACTCGGGGGACACCAGCCGCATGCGGAACCTTGTTCGGAAGAGGAGCCAATATCGGCCTAAATTTTAGCACCGGCAAACGCCAGGGGAAATGTATAATTCTTGCATGGGAAAGCGCAGAGAGCACAGCTGAACAGAGTATGTATGTACTGAGATGAGAGATGAGAGACGAGAGACGAGAGAAGCGGAGCGGAATATTAAGGCCTAATGGGTCGATGATGAGGCAGCGTTGCGGCCCGCGGGAACATCACCGATTCACCAGGTTGTCGCTTGCTCTTGCTCCGTTGCATTGGAATTTGGTCATCGGTCCATTGGCGCTTGTCTACGGCGGCTGCAACCTGCAGCGAAGGAAAGAACCGCTCAAAGGGTGGGGACCTCATGTCGTGCACGGTGCACGGTGCACGGTGTATTACAGTGCCGGCCAATCGCTCCATTCAATATTGCCCATCTAAAGTCAATCTATAAAGTTGGCATTCCCTGCAATACTACGGTCCAGCCCGAACACATAGATATCCAGAAACAGACTTTCGGGTCTTGCCTTGTGAATTCGTCCGGCGCCTACGGTAGTTGCATTGCCGCGGCAGAACATGTACCCGGATATGCACCTGGGAATACTAGTGTCTCGCAACAAACTATAGACACAACTGCCTATGCGCGTGCAACCTGCCCTTGTATTCTTCACCGTCTGTTCTGCAAGGGACCAGACCACTCATTCTCATCGTATCAAGTCAATGATCATGCAGGAACTGTCTGTGTTCCTCTACGGGTTAAGGGCATGTTTCTGCATCAATCTGTACGGACTACGGAGTACACGCCCCAGCTTTATTGTCATCCAAGGGGCTCAAGTATTTGGGGATCCGGTTCTCCATCTTCAACATCTTGCATACCTCGCAAATGGAGACTCGCATGTTCTGAAGATCAGTGCCCAAGTGAAGATTGCGTGGAGATCGGGGACCGAGGTGGAACGAGAGAATTTGTTGACTTATTCGACACAGCGCTATACTTCAATCTTCCAGCAAGTCTCCATCATGCGCGTGTTCACTCGTATACATGGGGCTGATACCCAAAGCAGGCATTTAGAGCGCATCCCGCAACCATCCTTCGGATTCATTGGGACAACTTAACTTGACACCACCCATCTGTCTGCAGTTCAACAGCAGGACTCGTCTTCTCGTGCGGGCACGAGATTCGACGGAGCTCAGGAAACAGTCAGATTTTTCTCCAGTCGCGTGCACGCAATCCTTCTTGGACTTTGTCGAGTCATCGTGCTTGTCAAGCTTCTTCTTGGCCTTTCCAAGACTTATAGCAGGCCCTTGTATTTCTTGGCGAGACGCTCGGCAAGCTTGAGCTCAGTGTACACTGTGTGTATACGAAGACAATAAATTTTCTGGCGAAAGGTTGTGACCGCCGATGCAGACTTCAAGCTGGCCTATACGGATACGGTTTTGTCCAGTGAATGGCCATGGAGGTGCCAAATGCGTGCAAGGCTATAGATAGCAATTGGCAACTTCATGGCCATTCACTTGACGATAACTTGTCGGTATAGACCGGCTTGAGCTCTGCGTCAGCGGTTACCATCTATCATCGATGGTCCTTCATGGTCTTCCAGGCTTTCTCAATAGTCAATCCGTCCCTTACTTCGAAGACACAGTGGTCTCTCTTTCGCGCAGAGTAGCTATGGCTTCATCCATCTCGTAACTCGTTGTAGTATACCTCGAATACGTTCCAGACTTTCTTGGCTAAATCGTACTCGTCCGGACACTGTTGGTCATCCTACGATAGGTCATCACACCCAATGAATAGAGCCATTGCCTCATCTTGCATGGATTTCTCGGCCTTAGCAGCCAGCACAAGAAGGTCCGACTTATTTGTACGCGGCAACCGCGCTATCACGAGTCACGACTTACTTTTGATCTCGTGGATCAAGTGTTGATTGCGGGATACAGCTATCCCCAAGTCGATGCCTCCCGCGACTCGTAGCCTAGGGTCAGCCCTCGAGACTGATCAAATCAACGACGGTTCAATATGCCTTTAGGCAGCCGGGGCTCAAGATCTCTTGATCACAGTCAAATCGATGGACTGTTTTACCGCCCCGCCTACTGCTGCAAGGTCCTCGTACCACCCACAATCATAGCGTAACGTAGGGATGTAGGCTCGATAGGTTATAAGCCGGGCTGTTATTCGCGAAAGGAATCGACTTAGAGAAAACGGTATTTCGCAATCATAACCTGAGCTATGAGCTTGTCAACTTCCTCCACAATCTTGCGAAACCATGTCTCCTATGGGGCCTCTACCAATTTGTCTGAGTCGGTTGAACGGGACTCATGTCGACGTACTGTATGCGCTTCGCCTGGAGGCACAATTCGACTTGGCAGAACCATCCTGTATCTCGGGTCAAGACGGAAACTTGTACCGTATGCTGTTGTCATCGATTTTTTTGTAATGGGCGGCTCGAGGTCTACGAAGAGGGAGGGGATTCGAGTTCGGCCGTGGGTAGTAGTGGTCGATGCTTGAGGCTGTGATATAACACTTTGCGGCCACCGGGCTGAATGTATTGCGAATCTGTCTTTTCCTTGGTGGTGCCTTCTATTTTCTCGCATACGACCTTTGATCAAGAATCACCAGATTTCTCTCCCTCTGGGTAGCGCCGGCGATCAATCCTTCGGAAGAAATGGCTCCATTTCCAGAAGTCCCTGCGCTTGGTCGCCACGATAAATAGCGCACATTCAAGTCTCCGGTCATGGTCATTCGCGGCGGGACCCTGGCATTGAGGAGGGAATCAAGGATCTGCCTTTCGCTTCCGAAGTTTCGGTAAACATTGATGGTCGTGATGCCATTGATGCGGACGCAGAGTAGACCACTCGTCTCCGTACCGAGGCTTATTCTGATTTGACATTTCCGAGGTCTATCCGGGTGTAGGTTTCTGGAGCCTCAAAGTAGTCACCTACACGCGGAGAAACCTCTTAAATGTCAAATCAGACTAAGCCTCGGTACGGCGCCGAGTGGTCTACTCTAAAGGGGCCGTACCAAATGCTGCGAGCACTTTTTGATGAGTCGAGCGAGGAGTTGGCGATAAATTATGTGGGATCTCGTAGAATGTTCGGTTGCGATTTCCTCATTCTAACGGAAACACGGGAATTCTTGAGAGCTTCGAGCTCAACATCGGAAATGGGAGGATTTCTTCGCTATTTGTGAGGTCAACAAACTCGAGGGGGGCGCCTCGTGAGGTTTTAACTTCTGGGCCGCAATTGCTTATGGTCATAGCGCCGTACAGGTCACATGATCTTGCTCGATACATACCCTCGCGAGTCGCAAGAACTTTGCAGCGTTTGCAGCTTGAGATCCATTATGATATATCCACGGCCATTTTGGATCGAGACGAACTGCGCGCCAGGTACGATTTCAGTCGGCGCCAGGTACGACCCATAATTTGTACTCCATAATTTAATTTCGTTGTACCCCGCGCTGAA
>SRQL01000293.1:0-34005 GCA_018360575.1 Claviceps sp. LM454 group G7
ACATGTGACGATCCCCCCTGGACGGGTTGAGTACCCGTCCGTATGCCACATGTGATGATGTCTCCAGGACGGGATGTGTACCCGTCCGTGTGACAAGGATTCAGAGAGACTCGGGAGCACATGCGTCTCTGGAGATCCTTATGGAGCCACTTCCAATCGTTCCGTTCTAAATTGACGATTATTAGTTCCAAGCCCCAAACATTTGCCCTTCTCACAGAACACACTGTAAGCTGTTGTTGTTGTTGTTGTCATCGTATACAATTTCTAGCACGACGGAGTTCTTGCTGGACGAGATGGAATCTTGTCAAGTTCCTCTTTCATTTGACTTTTTGTGGATACAGTTTTACCAATATCTTCCCATTTGTCCAAGAAACATCCACTTATCAAGACTTGCTCCATGAGATTATTCGGCGACTCTAAGAGGAAACCCATCACAGACCTGTGCCTCGTCCCATTTGAAGAGAAACAGTGCACGAAGATCAGGATCCTTGAGAAATTTGCAGTCGCATTTGTGATTTTTCGTCGTCCAGCCGGCCGTTTGGCACTCCTTTACCAGAATGAATGTTAACAATAAATATCTGGCGACTTGCACTACATCCCGGCAAGCGTACCTTGTTACAATACCAGACCGATGAGCACTTGCCGCATCTTTTCATAGAAACCGCTGCAGTAAGTTTATCACACCCATGACACTTTCTTTTGTTGTCTCGTTGCCGAATTGAGAATCGGCGAACTTGATCCCCCAATGCGAGCATCAGGGGCAGGGGTAGCGGGAAAATCTATCGCGAAATGGATTTAGCTCAAGAGTTAGCAAAGGCTGGAAAATTCATTGCAAGAAGTGATGCTATCATGCTGCAGCTGCACAGGTGACAGCTATAGCCGTCGTTTACCTTGATCATTCGCGGATCCTCGAGGCGAATACCAGCACTGTCAACGGGCCCTCCGGTATCGAATACCCATTGTACGGCGTCAATGACGGCGACGGAGTATCCTTTCCGATATGGGATGGTCAGTTCACGGCCTCTGTGTTCGGTACAGAAGTGCAGTAGTCTCTCCTTGCTGTGCATGTCCCTCATCGAAAATTCTAGATGATCAAGGAACTTGATATCCAAAATCTGTCCCAAGAAGCACCAATGGCGTTTTTTTGACGAGCCACCTTCGGCAATGCTGATCTTGAGTGGGAGGACCAGAAACCCAGCTAGACCATCTGGAATCTGTCTTTCCCAAAGCCAATTCTGGAAGTCAACCTGTCCAAGTCCTTGCGGTTGTTCATCCATAGCGGTCTTCCATTTCATAGAGAAGCCGTATTTCCGATGACATGTAGGGTCACGCGCTATGGCTGTGTAGCGAAGAGCGTCTTGGCCGTCACTACCAAAAAGTGTCCTGCTCACGGCCGCGGCCTTTTCCGCGAAGAAGCGCGCTCTTGCCAGGTCGCCATACATGATGAAGAAGGTCGCTACGTTCATGTGCGCTTTCGCAAACGAAGAGTCCTCTCGTCCCTCCTCGCCATTGTGGAACAAAAGTGAAGCATGGAAGCACCTCAGCGCCTCGAGCGGTACTGTCGAACAAATTGCCAACCCCATTTGTTCCATAGTGACAGCCTGCTCAACCATGGCATCGCGTGCCTGGCTTTCCAGTTCCGGCAAAGTGCAGAGCCGGCACATGCACGTAAAGCCGAACGATCTTATGAGTGTTGCCTGCCGGACCTCCCGAGTTTTCAGGAGTGGAACGTATGATGTCGTAATTTCTTCTCCTGAACGGATGTCTCTCATGGCATGTAGCGTCATTCGCTTGATGGTTTTATTCCAGCCATATACGACGTTGTTTTCGCAGTCGTGGTTGCCGCGGCATGCTTCTAGAAAAATACCCGTCTCGTCCCCATCATCAAGAGGCAGGCAGTTTGTATTAAAAATGCCGTAATACTGGTCTGCAGCATTGTTAAATGAGAGCGCGTTGTGCAGGGACATGAAGGCATCCCTTTGGTCACTATTCAGGGCATCCAGTTGTTGGCATATCAATCTCTCCAGATCCTCGAGACCCAAAGTCTTGTAGCCCGAAATTGTGAACAAAGCCTCCTCTGAAGTGATCCGCGTGCCTTTAGGGATGTCTTTGGTCGCTACGAGACCTTTGCCCTTGCCTGGAACATCCTGTAAGGCGTATAGAGTTCTGTTTGCCGGGTTCCTCATTGCTGAAGCTCTCTGCAGACTGCGATGCTATTCGGATAATGGTTCAACTAGCACGCTTATGAATCGTGAAGAGGGTTTGAAACTGGACCTTTATGGAAAGCGAGATTTGTTTGATGCAACGCTGCTGAGGGGGTCCCTTCATGTGACATAAACGGGTGGTTACACGAGCACGTTTGTTCACTTGTTTGTCAATAGGTATGTACGTACTTTTCTTCGTCGCATTGTTTGCTTGACTTTTATTTTTCTCTCATCCGCTTCGTCTCTTTTATGCTTACATCTTGGTCCTCATTCTTCGGCTTCCCACTCTGTGATATTAGAAAGTCGGTGTGCCGGTTTTTGGGACGTCACAGCATCGTCATCGACCACCGAGTAGAATTATCGAGCTCGGAGCAACGCTCTACCCTGCACAAAGCGCCCTTCTTGTCCACTCGTGTCTGCAGTGTCACTTATTAGAGAACACGCCAAAGTATTTATCTGAAAGAAGGCAAGAAAAAAATGGGATGATGGCAGAAATAGGGCTCGTAACTTACTCAGCAAGAGTCATCGGCGACTTGTAGAGGAAAACGAACAGGGTCCTGGACTTCGTCCCAGTTGATGAAGAACAAGCCTCGCAGATCAGGATGCCTCAGATACCCGCAATCGATCTTATGACCTTTCTTGGTCCAGCCAGCTGTCTGGCACTCCTTTGCAGAAACACAAGTTAGCAAAGCGCGAAGCGTCACATGCCAACACCACGGCAATGTACGATGACCTTTGCTATTTCCCAGTAAGCGTACCTTGTTGCAATACCAGAACGACAGGCACATGCTGCATCGCTTCATCGAGGACGCTGGGGTATCTTTGTCACAGCCATGACATGTCCTCGTAGTGCTGTGCTGCCGAGTTGAGAAACGGCGGACCAGATCGTTCAAGGCGAGCATCCTGGCTAGGGGGAGTGGGAAAATCTGTGAACGTGCGTTTAGTATTTCGACAAATATAGAAGTCTTAAAGAAGAGCTCGCGTTTAGATGTCACAGATGACGGATGAAAGCTGGAAGGCTGCAGCTTTATTTACCTGGACTTTACGCGGATCCTCTAGACGGATACCAGGAGGCCCAAACGTGAACTTGTATTTGGTTGCGTCGAGGACGACGATTGTGTGTCTCTTTTGACTGTGTTTGGGCACGAATTCCATTCCTTTATCTTTCGTGTAGAAGTGCAATGAAACCTTCTCCCCGTGAATGTCCTTGGTGTCCAAAAGTAGAGGATGAAAAAGACTGTCTTCCACAATCTCGCCCAAGAAGCACCAATGACTTTTTTTGGAGGAGCCGCTTGGTACAACTTCGTTATTGCTTGGAAGGTCGGCGAACCCAGAGAAATTCGATTGGCTTGATAGACTCGTCGGGTTTGCTAGGCCTCTTGGTGTTTCATTGTTCCATAGCCAGTTTTCAAAGTCATCGGGCCCAAGTCCCTGCGGTATTTCGCCCACGGCCTCCTCCCACATCATGGAGAAGCCGTATCGCTCATGACGCGAAGGTTTCTGTGCCAGATCTGCGTACTTGATAGCCTGTGGGCTGTCACTGCCAGCGACTGTCGTCCAAATGGACGCGGCCTTTTGCGCAAAGACGCGGCCCTTTGCCAAGGCGCCATGCGTGATCGTGATAGATGCAGCCTTTTCATAGACCTGTGCGAGTCGAATATCCTCTCGTCCCAGCTCGCTATAGACACGTGCCTGAACACGGCAGCAGCCTAGTTTTATGAAAGCAGGTTGGTCGTCGGGTGCTTTAAGGGATCGCTCCATGTGGGTAAATTGTGCAACTTTACGGTCGCGTTCTTGCATTTGGTCGTCCGGCAAAGAGCAGAGGCGACACGAGCATTCAAAGTTGAACAGTGCTTGAAACATAGCCCAGCGAACTCTCTGGCTGTTTAGAAAGGAACCGTATGAAGTGGTGATTTCTTCGCCTGGGTGAATGTCTCTCAAGGCATGTACAGTGAGTCGTTTGATGTCATCATTCCAGTGATGCTGAGCATTGCTATCGCAGTCGTGGTTGATCCGGTTTGCGTCTCCGAAAATGACGTCCAATGTTGATAACTCTTTAACAGGCAGGAAATGCCTTGGGGAGGTGTCTCTTTCAACACCCGGAAGGTGGAACCATTCGTAGACGCTGATATGTTGGAGGACGTCTCGTTGATCATCAGTCAAAGCATCCAGTTGCTGGTCGATCAATTTGCGTCTTTCCACCTCGGAGTACATGCGTTTTGGAACTGAAATCAGAATCGGCTCCGAAATAATCCTCGTGCCTTTAGGTATATGCCTGGTCGCAGCGAGGCCGAGACCTTTGCCTGGATAACGGCACAAGGTATACATATCCGTGGTGTGAGACAGTGTACGTGATTGTTGATGAATGGTTACAGAATCTAGGCTTTGCAAACTCGTGATATAACGAGTCTCATGTACATGGAGAGGCAAAACATCGAAGGGATAAGTGATGCCTAACTTCTGAGGCAGCTACACCCAGCGGAACAGTCGCGCCAATGGTGATTGCTGTAGATAGTGTCTGCCGAAGGGTTATTTTCGAAGGTAGAATCTCGAGCCCTCGTCATGCGAAGAAGGCGCAAGAACTCAAGGATCTTTTGATGAAGGAGTCGCCAAGTGGCCAGAGATGTTCATTTATCATATTACGGAGTACATGGGTACGTACTCCGTGCTAGGTATGTATCTTGTACAGTAAAACTCGGATATAACGATCCGCTGTAAACCGACATCCGCGTACCGATTAACGTGCGGAGCGGCATCGCTGCCAGCCATGACTTTGGCAACCTTCAACAGCAGCTTAGCCTGTACCTGTTGGGGCCATTTTCATGTTGACGGAGAGCATCCGAACAGCCAGGGGACTTGTGAAGGGGGCAATTGACACCGTTGTTGGCATAGCCAGGAAGGACGGTATTGCAAGTCACGAGCAAGCAATTCGCGCAAGAAAGCCGCCAACTGCAGTGCTTAGGTACTTTTTATTACATATGCGGAACCGCTCGTCACGGAATTATTGGAAGAACTCAACCTCATCACGCATATTGAGCAACATTTCGGTCAAATTCGGTGCCGAGATGGCGAGGAGGTCAGGTATCATCTCAAGCAGATTGTCTCCATATTCCGCTCTCGCCGAGAGTTCTTCCATGAAAAAGATATGTACATACACATGCATCCAGTTTCCGTTGACCGTGAGATGCGCAATCGATAACGCGGCAATAGACATCTCGGGAGTCTGGCGAGGACTTCACCCCAGGGCTTACCCACGTCGCCGTCCCTCTTGTAAAGAGGCAAGGCATTATGCTTGATGCCTCTTTGACCTACCAGACATCATGAAGGGGCCCAACACGCAGCGGCTAGCTGATATCGAGCGTCGCAACGACGCAAATCACAGGATGCGATGAATGAACTCACCGACACTGATATGCAGGCATCACAGGCAAGGAAGATAGAAACAAGGTGGTAGGCGGTGGTAGGCGACATACTTGGATAAATCATAAAGTAGATTTTGGATGAAATAGATTGAGCTGGTCAAAAGAGACAAAATCGCCCCTAAACGTGTCTCTACTACCTGTTGAACTGTTCCACAACGCTGACGCCGACGTAGAAACGAGCCTCAACACGCCAAGTCCACTATCTTTGACGAGGGTTCTATGGCCATTGGTTTGTACGACCAGAGCTTGTGACGACGCGAGCGCAGCGAGAAGAGCCCGCGGGAGCGCTCCCGAAGGATCGCCAAAGGCAAAGGGCCAGGGGGAAATATTTCCTTGTGGTATATAAAAGTGTGTATAGTGTAGTTGCCTTTCGTAGCCAGATTTACTGCAACTTTCCTGACGCCTGCATATACCAAACTGAAACTACATGAGTTACGTCGCAGACCCCTTCCCTTCAGTTTGGCCTATCTCTCCGCGCGTAACGGCACGCTTCGCGTCACGCCATTTTGACTTCTGGGACGCTTTGGTGGATTGCTCCGTACGGGGAGGTTGTGCGACTTTCATGTCGCTCTTTTGCATTTGGTCGTCCGGCAAAGAGCAGAGGCGACACGAGCATTTGAAGCCGAAATTTGCTTCAAACATGACTTGACGCAGTTTCTGGCTGTATGGAAAGGAACCGTATGAAGTGGTAATTTCTTCGCCTGGGTTAATGTCTCCCAAGGCATGTAAAGTGAGTCGTTTGATGTCATCCTTCCAGTAATGCTGAGCATTGTTTTCGCAGTTGTGGTTGATGCGGCTTGCTTCTCCGAAAATGGCGTCCAATTCTGGTAATTCATGAATAGGCAGGAAATGCTTTTGGGGGTTGTCCATGGCACCAATCGGAAGGTCGAACCATTGGGTGAGGCTGATAGGTTGGAGGGCGTCTCGTTGATCATCAGTCATAGCTTCCATTTGCTGTGTGATCAATTTCTGTCTATCCTCCCTAGAGTACATGCGTTTTGGAACTGAAATCAAGAGCGGCTCCGAAATAATCATCGTTCCTTTAGGTATGTGCCTGGTCGCAGCTAGGCCGAGACCTTTGCCTGGATAATGGCACAAGGTGTACATATTCGCGTTGTGAGACAGTTGGGTGATTGTTGATGTATGGTTGCAAGTAGAATCTGGGCTTTGCATAACGAGGCTTATGCACATGATGAGACAGTAGGTACCTATGTGCCTAACCGTATGGTGAAGCTTCGATATAACGATCCGCTAGGCGCACGAAGGAGGGATCCAAAAAGCATGTGACATGTAATAAACTGAGTACGCCATGTCAATGATTCTTCAGATTTTTGAGATTGTCTAGCACGCTTGATAGCCTCAATGCAGTGTACAAGTAAGTTACTACCTGTGCATTGGACAAATTACGCCCGATGTTGGTAGGTAGCGGTTTGCATGATGTCTGCGGCGGGGTATGTAAGAATGGCCGAAGGCGAGGTGTCAATCAGATGACAGAAATTTTGTCCTCGTTTCTTTTCGCGACTCCTTTCCGGTTTTTTCTATTCATGTCTCTTGACCATGCTTCATTCTACCTATCTGTGAAGGACACCTGCCTACATTTGCGCGCCAGAACTTGTTGGACCCTGTCTCAATAATACCATCTGGCTCGAATCATGTGCGCTCCGTGCCACGTCCTCGCCACACAATACACTACCATCCATTGAACCACCACGCGACGAATAAAACCATATAAAATGCCAGTCCTATAACATGCGGGGAATAGGGCTCGATAAGATTGGGTCGTACTCGAGAGGAGCCAGCGGCGACCTCGGCAGGAACACGAACACGGTCATGTACATCCTCCGCATGGATGATGAACAAACGCCGAAGATGAACGTTTCTAAGAACCTCGCAATCGGTCTTGTGGGCTTTTTTGGTCCAGCCAGCTTTCTGACATTCCTTCACAGAATCTTATGTTAGCAAAACAATACCGGCCCAAAACAATATCGAAGATCAGGAAAGCCCGAGGGGGGCCGGATGGGGGATGATGTTTATTCAGCATCCCCGGAGACGTACTTTATTGCAATACCAGAATGAGGAGCACAAACTGCATCGTCTCATGTAGGCTACTGCGGCAGTTTTACCACACCCGTGACAAGTTACCGTATTGTTGCGCTGCGGTATCGAGAATCGGCGAAACTCATTGCTTAACTTTAACACCCTGGCCAGGGAAAGCGGAAAGATCTATCAATGGGCGATTTGAGGTTCAAGTATTAGCGAAACCGTGAATGAGAAGCTCACGCATCGATCAAGTCGTTGCCACACGGTCGGGTAACGGGTTATTGCAACCTGCAGAAGTAACTTACCTTTATCATCCGTGGATCCTCATGGCGGATACCAGGAGGTCCGTATTTGAACATATATTGCAATGCGTCGAAAACGGCAACTGTATACCCCGTCTGAAATTGGCTGGGCATCAATTCCCGCCCTTGACCCGGGGTATAGAAGTGCAGTGGAATGGTCTTCCCATGGACATCCTTGATCTCAAACTTGAGATGGCCGAAAAACTCTATTTCCACAATCTCGCCCAGAAAGCACCAGTCGCGTATCGTGGACGTTTCACTTGTGCCAATGCCTCTCGTGAATGGGAGGTCAACAAATCCAGTGAAGTATGCTTGGCTCAGTGGGCCGGTCAGATGTATTTGGCCTTTTGGCTTATTTGTTCTCCAAAGCCAATCTTCAAAGTCGTCGGGCCCAAGCTCCTGCGGTGCTTCCCCAACAGCCGTCTTCCAGGTCATTGAGAAGCCATAGACTTCATGAAGAGAAGGGTCCTGTGCTATAGCCTCCCACTTGATCGCTCGAGGGCTGTCGCTGCCAAACACAGTCGTCCAGATTGATGCCGCCTTTTGCGCAAAGACGCGGCCTCTCGCCAAGTCGCCATGCGTAATGGCGAGAAGCGCGGCCTCCTCATGGGCTTCCACAAAACCATAGTCCTCTCGCCCTAGCTCAATCCAGTGACATGTTTGAGCATATATTAAGCCAAGTTTCGTGAGTGAGGACGTGGTGGGCTGTGCAACGGAGAGTTGGTACAAGCGGGAAATTTGTTCGAGTTTTCGATCGCGTTTCTCGCTCTCATCGGCCGGCAAAGAGCAAATGCGGCACGAGCATGTAAAGTCGAAGGATTGTTTTAGTGTTCTCTGCCGATATTCCCGGTTCCGGAGATATAGAATGTATGATATGGTGATTTCTTTACCCTTATGAATGTCTCTTACGGCATGCACCGTGTGCCGTTTAATGTTGTCGTTCCATTGATGCATAGCGTTATGATCGCAGTCGTGGTTGATGCGGCATGCTTCCAGAAAAATGGCCGAAGTTTCTGGGACATCTCCAGCAGGCAGACAATTTGTGCGGAAAATGCCAAGACATCGCTCTGCAGTATTGTTATACGGGTGGACGTTGTGCATGGAAAAGAACGCATCTCTTTGACCGTTGCTAAGGGCTTCCACCTGCTGACAGATCAATCTTTTTTGCTCTTCGATACTCGTAACGCCTGGAATTGCAAACAAAGCCTGCTCGCAAAGAATTCGCGTGCCTTTGGGAATTTTTCTAGTCGCAACGAGACCCTTGCCTTTGCCTGGAACAGTCTTCAAGGCGTACATAGGTTTTTTTGTCGAGCTTTTCATCGTCAAGGCTCCCTGTCGTATTTCTCGGGATGTTTTCTTAAATTGCACGTGGTTCCCATGAAAAAAGAAGATGATTTCCAGTCGAACTTCTTCGGTAGCTGGAAGCTTTTGATGTGAGCGCACCGAATAATGAATCGGTGCCTGTTCCACTATCCATATCCCCCATGACAAACGAAGTCTTGGCCCGTTTGCTCGAAGTCACAGCCAGGCTGCGTACAAACGTGGAGAGCGGGGCTCTCTACCTGCTTGAAGACCTGGACTTGGGATTCTAATGCCTTATAATTGGATCATCTACGCTTTCTTAGGACTCTCAGTAAGGATATTAATCGCCGAAGCAAATTGTACTTTTTCATATTCTCTTCTTTTTGTCGATGTTTTTTGTAATTTTATTTCCTATTCGTGTAAGCTTCTCACACTGACACATGACGTATGACGACTTGCCAGACACACACACACACACACACACACTGTATATGTTATTGCACAATGCAATCCCTCCACAGCCATGGCGACATATAATCACCCGTAACCGGCCCGACATATGCTCATCAAGAAGCATCAATGACCCTGAGAGGAAAATGAATATGGTTCTGTACGTCTCTCCATTTGATGAGGAACAGCGCCCGAAGATCGGGGTCCTCAAGAAACTTGCAATCGTCTTCGTGGGCCTTCGTGCTTCGGCCAACTTCCTGGCACTCCTGGACAGACACACATATTAGTCAAGTGTTACATCCGCTAATGGAACACAATGAGAATCAGAAAACCAGAGAGCAGGGTGTGGTAATTTCTTCCTATTTTCTAGGAGGCTTACCGAGTTGCAATACCAGAACAGCAAGCACTTGTCGCATCGTTTCATCGAGGCTTCTGCGGAAGTTTCACCACACCCGTGACACTTTCTCGTTCTATTCTGTTGGCGGAATGAGAATTCGTGGACCTGGTCATTCAACGCGAGAACCTCGTCCAGGCAAAGCGGGAAAACCTGTGAAACGGGCGATGTTGATGTAAGAATTAGCAAAGCTTGTGTCGAAAGGCTTGGATACCGCAGTCGTCCTTTACCTTCATCATCCACGGCTCCTCATGACGAATCCCCGAAACTCCGTCTTCGAATTCATATCGTGATGCGTCGAGAACGGCTACCGTGTATCCTCTCGAGTATTCTTCGGGTGGCAATTCGGCTCCTTCACCATTGGTGTAAAAGTGCAGTGGTATCGTCTCGTCGTAGATGTCTCTGATCTGGAACTCTAGACGATGACTAAAATCCACGGCGATGATCTCGCCCAAGAAGCACGAATGCGCTATCTTTACGGAGCCACCTGCGTAGATGTCGTCTCTGTGTGGGAGGTCAGCAAACCCAGAGAACCACCCTTGATCTGGCGGACTCATTGGCCGTGCAAGACCTTCTGGCTCCTTTGTTTTCCAAAGCCAGTCTTCAAAGTCATCGGACGCAAGGCCCTGTGGGACTTCGCCAACTGAGGTATGCCACATCATGGAGAAGCCATATTGTGGATCTCTCGCAGGGTTCTGTGCTAGACATGCGAAGTAAATGACTTCTATGCTATCATTTCCAAGGAGAGTCTCGAACATGGATGCGGTAATTTGGGCAAATAAGCGCCCTCTTGCCAAGTCGCCATGCTTGATGAATAATGAAGCCGCATTTCCATGCAGCCGAGCGTATTCATAGTCCTCTAGTCCTAGCTCGTTATAGAGGCGTACCTGAGAGCGAAGGTAGCCCAGCGCCTCATCTGAGGATACAGATTGCGATGATGTCTCGAGTTTGGCGAAGTGGAGAATCCTTTCAATGACCCGGTCACGTTCTTGGGATTGCTTTTCTGGCAAAGAGCAGAGGCGACACCAGCAGGTGAATGTAAATGATTGTCGGAGTGTTTCCCGTCGGGCATACCATTTCGTCATAGATGAGACGTATGAGATTGTGATTTCTTCGCCTGACTGAATGTCTCTTGTCGCATGCACCGTGTGTCGTTTGATGTTTTCATTCCAGTGGTGAAAAGCGTTGCTCTCACAGTCGTGGTTAATGTGACATGCTTCTTGGAAAATGGCCAAGTCCCCAGACTCTGCAAGACATAGAAAGTTTGTGCGAAAAATGCCAACACACTTATCTCCCGCAGACGGGTGGGCGTTTTTCATGGACAGGAAGGCATCTCGTTGCTCTTCGCTTAGTGCCTCCAATTGCTGCGATATCGAAAAATAGCTCACGGGTTTACGGGCCGGTATTACCATCAAAGGCTTCTCGGAAAGAATCCTCGTGCCTTTGGGGATATTCGTGGTCGCAATGAGACCTTTGCCTTTGTCTGGAACATCCTGCAGGGCGTACAGACCATTCGTCGTCGAGATGCTCATTGTTGTCGCTCCTCGCGTATTGCTTCGAATACTCTGTATCCAGCACAGGGATTTGTGAAGCCGTAAGAAATCAATGAAGTTTGAATCGCCCCTTTATTGAGATCGAAGTGTTGTTGATGGAATGTCGCGATGCCTGCGTAATGCTGGATAATGGATGCAGGGTCTGTCCTTCCGTTCAGCTGTAGCGAACGACATGTACACGGAGAAGGCGATACCGAACGCACCCATGCATACTTATATGCACAATGCTTTAGGCGCGCGCTCTTCGTGATAACATCACCCGCCATCTTGTCTGCCTTGTCATGATGTATGCATACCATCTGTCGTCCTGCGGCTCCCGCAGCGTTGGCCCACTGGCCATGTCTTTGTTCGCACGGATCCAGTCAGTTGTTCTTCTTTCGTTCCATGGCGTTTTCGGTCTGTCCTTCCGTTCAGCTGTAGCGAACGTCATCTACACGGAGAAGGCGATACCGAACGCACACATGCATACTCATATGCACAACGCTTTAAGCGCGCGCGCTCTTCGTGATACCATTACTAGCCAACTTTGTCTGCCTTGTCATCATGTATGTATACCATCTGTGGTGCTGCAGCTCCCGTAGCGCCGGCCCACTGGCCGTGTCTTTGTTCGCACTGATCCACCCATGGCGTTTCGGGGGAACTAGAGAGAAAATGAGTCGTATTTGTTCACTACGCCAACACCGATGCAGAAAGGGTCGAATCAAAGAAGAACTTGATTGAGAGACGTGAGCCGCATGTGAGCCTGTCGGGAGAGGCTGGCAAGTTCACGCCCACGCCCAATTGTCGGAACTCTTTGAAGCGAATATTTCTGGAAATCGAATAGGTGTTTGGATTTCGTCGGAATTATTCCTAGATTATGCATGACATGCTATGCCTAGCCTCGATGGAAGCTATCTTCAATTAGATGCATGGCCGGTTCCCCGATCAGGGCCCGACCAGACGGCGTCAGAGGACCGCGAGGACATGGTCGCATTCGAAACCTTCCCGGGAGATCGTGAAATGCCTTGGGTTCAGAGGGCTCCACGGACGAGCAAGTGTTGAGAAGCAGGGCGGCCTTCAGAACAGGCCAAGTCACCGGTGGCAGCCTTGATAGCGATGACGCCGTCTCGAGCTCTGCCATTCTTTCTCCATGGGTCGTCGGAGGAAGAAGTTTAAGTGATCCTGCGTTATTATTTAGCGGAGGTGTGAGACACCTGTCGCCTCTTCGTGAGCAGTTCAGACAATCGTGCATCGACCGCATCTCGTTGGGACTTCGCAGTGAGCCTCGATGTGCCTAAATTTGAACTCACAATCAGTCAGGAGTCCAGACAATGCGGACGGGATTCTCCTTTATGGACTGGGCAGTCTTCTTCGCCACGGTCTTGTTATCCGGCCGCGCATTGATCGCATCTCGCTGGTCTGAGCAACGTGCGTTGTCTGGGTTGCGCGGTGGGCGGCCATGTGGCCAAATTTGAAGCATCGATAGCTCTCCCTTGGGTTGACAGCGGCGTTGTACGGCTCCGCGTCGAAGATGTCCGATTCGTAGATTGTGCCATTGTCGCACAGTCTGTTCGCTGTTTCGACGTCATCGATGAAGGCGGCTTTTTGACCCGTCGAATGTTCACAATCATCGTCAAGTCTTGTCTTTCCCCGTCCGCTTGTCCACAGTCCGACAAACAGGACACGAACGAAATGGCCAAACAATTGACTACCTTCAACAGCCCCGGGATCGCCAAGGTTACGACCAGGTTCACTGATGCCGTCGAAACAGCAAACAGACTGTGCAACAATGGAATAATCTACGAATCGGAGATCTTCGACGCGGAACCATACAACGCCGCTGTCAACCCGAGGCAGTGCTATCGATGCTTCAAGTTTGCGAAGCCGAGATGCGGTCGAGGCGCGACCGGGAAAACAGTGAACACTGACACAAAGTGGGCCACGTGGTGGGTCAGATACATACACGTGAGTCGCGAGTCGCGACAGAGGCCTCATTGTTCATCTTCTTTTCTCTTCTCCATTGAAGTTCTGTAACCCTTTTTCTTTCTATCTGCACACGATATCTACACTTGCATATCAAGACTCGTCAGACACTGTGTGAGAAATGCCACGCGATGAAGCTCGCATGTTGCTCTCCTCAGAACCTCACCGCACCTGATGGTTGCCATCTCTTCCGAGAGGACACGAAGCCATCAAACCACAAAATCCCCGGGGCAGTAATACAATGGCAGCATGACTCGGCGCATACTTAGGAAGGCCCATCGACGAGTTTGAGAGGAAAACGAACAAAATCGTGTTCTTCGTCCCATTTGATGACGCACAGCGCCCGAAGATCGGGGTCCTTAAGAGCCTTGCAGTTGATTTGATGGGCGTTCGCCGTCCAGCCAAACATCTGGCATAGCTGGACAGAAATACACGTCAGCAAAGTCTTGCATCCGCCAAATAGATCAACGTGGGGACAGCACAAGGCAGAAGGCGTAACCGGTGGTCAATTCAAGTTCGTCCAAGAGTTGGGAATGGAGACTTGGAGTATGCGTACCTTGTTGCAATACCAGTACAGTGAGCACCTACCGCATCGTTTCATCGTGGCTGCTGCTGCACTCTTGTAGCACCCATGACACTTTCTCATGCCATTGTCCTGCAGAAGTGAGAATTCGCGGACGTTATTGTTCAACGAGATAATTCTGTCCAAAAGAAGCGGGAAAATCTGTGAAGAGACGGTTTTGACACACAGAATTAGCAAAAGCTGAGTCAGAAGAGGTCTACACATAGATGGACATGAGTGAAGAGAAGCGCATCTTTTACCTTTATCTTCTGCGGATTCTCGATACGGATACCGGGAGTTCCGGATTGAAATACGTCCTGTGATGCGTCGAGAATGGCGACTGTGTTATCCCTTTGGCATAGGCTGGGCGGCATCTCAGCCCCTAAGCCCTTGGTATAAAAGTGGAGTGGAATTGTCTCGCGGTGGATGTCCATGATCTCGAATTCTAGACGATCAGAGAGTTTCACACTGATAATAACGCCCAAGAAGCACAAACGGGTGTTCTTGGAAGAGTCGCCCGCGTCAATTCCATTCTTGCGGGGGAGGTCAACAAACCCAGGGAACAACGACTTTCTTGGTGGACTCAACGACTGTGCTGGGCCCGCCGGCTTCTCTCTTTCCCAAAGCCAATTCTCAAAGTCATCGTGCCCGAGTCCTCTCGGTGTTTGATTCATAGACGTGTTCCAAATCGTGGAGAAGCCATATTTCGGATGAAGGGCAGGGTCCGCTACCGCAGCGTTGCACACGATAGCTGGGCAACTGTCCATGCCACGGACTGTCTTATATACAGATAGAGCCTTTTGAGCAAAGACACGCGCTCTTGCTAAGTCGCCGTACGTGATGGACAATGTCATGGCATCTAAATGAGCCATCGCGAAACCAGAATCCTCTCGTCCTAGCTCGATCCAGAGACGTGTTTGCGCATGAAGGTAGCCCAGTGCCTGGTGCGGGGGCATCGATTCTTTTGCCTTCAGGAGTTCGCCGAGGTGGGAAATCTTTTCAAGTATCCGATCGCGGGCCTGGCTCTGTTCGTCCGGCAAAGAGCAGAGGCGGCAGACGCATGTAAAGTTGAACGATTTTTTGAGTGCGTCCAGTCGGGCGTCCCGCGTCCTCAGTGATGGATGATACGAGATGGTGATTTCCTCGCCTGGTTGAATATCTCGCAGGACGTGCACTACGTGTCGTTTGATATATTCGTTCCAGCTGAAACTGGCGTTGTAGTCGCAGTCATGGTTGAGACGGGCTGCTTCGAGGAAGATGGCAATTTCATCGACATCATCCATAGGCAGGCAATTCGTTTCAAAGATGCGGACATACTGCTCTGGAAGATGCCGAAACGAATGGGCGTTATGCAAAGACATGAAGGCATCTTGTTGCTCTTTGCTTAGGGCTTCCAGTTGATACCGTATCGCTAACGGGCTCATCATATTATTTTCCTTCTTTGGCAATCTCAACAAAGGCTCCTCGGACATGATTCGCGTGCCTTTCGGAATCTTTCTGGCCGCGACGACACCCTTGCCTTTACCTGGAACATCCTGCACCGTGTACAGTGTTTTGACCGCCGGTGTCTTCATTGTCGACGTGCCCTGTGGTGTTGTATGGAGTACTTTCTGACTAGCAAAGGCTTTCTGCGAAGCCAGAAGAGAATTATTGTTGGAAGTGAGATGTTTGTTGATGATTCAACGCCTTTCGAGAGTGAATCGTGTTGGATCATTGATGCGGGGTTCGACCCGTCATGTTTACGAAGAAAGATCGGCACGAGCACATGCATATGCAATTATTAATGAAGTTGTTACGCGTCACACAGGCCAGACTCCGGAGTCACCAATTCACAACACAGACATCTCATCCCGCAACTTGCCATTTTCGACAATTTCGAACGAGCTCTTGATATTGACAGCAATCGGGTCGCTAGAATTCAATGGCCTTTGTAAACAACTATCGCGAGATTGACGGGCAACCTAAAGGCACCTAACCTTATGATGTGCTCTGATATGGAAGATGATGATTGGTGCATCATGCATGAAATTCTTCCACATGAGTACAGGAATCACGGTCGCACGCCTAAACGAAAGAAGAGGAGATGACATCTTGATTCTCCTATTTGAACAAGGGATGCGCTGGTTTGGCAGCAGAAGTGCCTGCTCGTGGCAACCAATCTAATCTCGGCCTGGGCCGCAATGAGGGGAGCTGCAGCTGATGCTGCTACTCGAGAGCAGAGGCATAGGACTGGAAGACTGTACAGTGTAAGATCATTGATGAAAGATAGGTAGAACTATTTACACTGGGCGTGTGTATCATTGTCAAAGTGTACCATTGTGTATCTGTGTGTGTTGGTCATTCTATCACAGTGTTCCGCGGATGTTTTACACCTAATAGGCGCTCAATCAGGGAACGAATTTGGCAGCTAGCAAAAGCCATCAAACCAATTTTACCGTTTAAGCAGATTGCTACGATGATCGATTTCGAGCTCATGAATTGCTTGCTTTCAAATACTATCGAGAACCAATGACACATTTCGTCTGCTAGATTGGTGCTTCTTAAACGTGTAGCCGCGATTTTCGAACCACCCGGGCTGTTAGTTGATTCGGGCTACTGGTACATATAAAGCAGTTGGACAACTGAGATGCTGACACCCGAGCCAAGGAACATCAAGCAAGATGGAGTTTCTCCGTATCGTCATCCTTTTCAAGCTGCTCGATGCTTGTCACACGTGTACTGAGTAGACACACCTAACCCACCCCTGAAGCATTCCTGGCGGGCGGCTTTTGCCGGCACACTTGAGATCACTCCACGCTCCTGGCGCAGCTGGCGCAGAGTCCAAGAGTAGTAGTCAGGGACATTCGGGATATTCAGACGGTGAGCGGGAGATAGACAGGCGACCAAGTGAGATCCATGCGTTGATTGCAGGAGGCCCTCCCCAAGGATTCAGAGTGAGAACACACACCTCTTGAGATCCTTAGAGAGCCATTTTCGATTACTGCGTTCTGAACTGACATTCATCAATTCCAAGCCCCAATTATTGGCTCCTATCACGGTGGATTTAGCCTCCTACCATGTGCCACAAATTCCAAGAACCAATATTTGAGGCTCGGAACTGATGAATGTCAGTTCAGGACGCAATAATCGACCATGGTTCTCCAAAGGTCTCTAGAAGTGTCAGCTCTCCCTCTGAATCCTCGAGACGGACTGCGATGATATTTAATGTAGTTGGACCTCAGATACCCCCCTCTGTGTCTCTGCCGCGGACTCGGCTGAATGTCTGAATGACCCAACTGGATCCAGATGCGCCGACGGCTCCTTGCGCCGCACGATCTTCGTCGATGACTTTGATAGAAGCAGGCGTCAACCGCTGCGATTCCTGTAACTTTCGTGTCGAGTACGCTAGATTGAACCTGGTTTGCCGACACGCGTGGCACCACGAGACTGAATTCTGCATGACACACAGGGGTTGGCGACAGATACAGCGGTACGTGACTCGAATGGCGAGGTAAGATACCAAGAAAATGTACCAAGTCGGGCAAGACACGGCGCAACAAACGGTAGATTTCAACTATTGTAGTCACAAAGTTAACATCGCTCCGTCGAATGATCGGACGAAATTGTCGCGTTGTGGTTCACCACATTGGATACAGTAAAACAGCAAGTTGCCATGTACTTCGTAGCGTCTTCAATCATTCGTCCCATCCAGGCCGATTCTCATTCATATTATTCATAAATGTGTCTACCCTTGCCCACCAAGACAAGTCGGACACTATCTTAACAGTGTCATCTGGCGGCTCGTACGCATACCTCACCACTGCGCCAGACCCTTCCTACACATGTTATTGCAAGTCCTTCACCGAGAACACCGAGTATCGAATCGCAAAGCGCCAGGCTGATTGGACGATGGTAGCAGGGCTCTGAGACTGCTCATACTCAGTGTGAGTCATCGGTGACTTTTAGAGGAAATTGAACACCGTCTTGTACTTCGTCCCAGTTGATGAGAAACAAGGCTCGCAGATCCGTGTCCCTGAGAATTTTGCAATCGACCTTGTGAGCTTTCGTGGTCCAGCCAGCCGCTTGGCACTCCTAGAAACAGGTGTTAGCATAGTGACACAGGGCTAACACGACATCGAGAGGATCGGAAGGACAAGAGAAGAAGGTGTTGGAAATCTGTCCGAGGTCCCGTCAACGGTCAGGCGTACTTTATTACAATACCAGAACGAGAAGCACATGCTACATCGCTTCATCGAGGCTGCTGGGGCTTTGACACCACACCCGTGACACGTTCTCATGTCGTCCTGCTGCCGGCTTGAGAATGTGCGGACCTTATCGTTCAATGCGAGCATCGTGGCCAGGGAAAGCGGGAAGATCTATCAACAGGTAGTTTTCGTTCCAGGGTCAGCAAAAATGGGAACAATTATACGCTTATAAACGGAGAAATAGCAGCCAAGAAGTTGGAATGTCGCAATCGAATTACCTTGATCATACTAGGAGCCATATGAAGGATACCGGGAGGTCCGGATTCGAACACGTGTTGTGCTGCGTCAAGAACGGCGACTGTGTGCCCTTCACGATATTGACTGGGTTCCAATTCTTTTCCTCCGTCCTTGGTGCAGAAGTGCAGCTTGATCTTCTTGCCGTGAACGTCCTTGATCTCCAACTCTAGAGGATGAGGAACTTGGGTTTTCACAATCTCTCCCAAGAAGCACCAATGCCGTTTCTTGAAAGAGCCGTCGGTGCCGACATCGTTTTTGCAAGGAAGGTCGGCAAATCCAGGAAAGTCAGTTTGGCTTGGTAGACTCGTAGGCTGCTCTGAACCCTTTGGTGTCTCTCTTTTCCAAAGCCAGTTCTCAAAGTCATCGGGCGACAAGCCTTGCGGAATGTCGCCTATAGCCGTCTTCCACTTTTTGGGCAAGTTACGGCCACGTATCTGACGGCACGTAGGGTCTTGCAAATCATTCACAAATTGACAATGATACTCGTGATCAGCGCCAACAAGTATTTTCCAAAGGGAAACCGCCTTTTGCGAAAAGACGCGCGCTCTGGCCGAGTCGCCATGTAAGTTGGCGATCCACCAAGCGCCATTATAAATCTTCGCGAGATCTACGTCCTCTCGTCCTATTTCGGTATAGAGACGTGCTCGAGAATGAAGGTAGCCCAGTACCTTGAGCGGGGACTCGGCGTACTCTATTTCTCCGAAGCTCAGGAAGGGTATGTGCAAGCGGACAATTTGTTCAAGTTTTCGGTAGTGTTGTCGGCTTTGCTTATCCGGCAAAGAGCAGAGGCGACACGAGCATGTGATGTCATAATAATCTTTGAGTGTTTTCTTTCGTCTTTCTCGATTCTCCAGATATTTCACGTATGACAGCGTGATTTCTTCGCCTGCATCAATGTCTCTGAGGGCATGCACCGTGTGTCGTTTAATGTTGTTGTTCCAGTGATAGAAAGCGTTGCTCTCACAGTCGTGATTGATGCGAGACGCTTCTAGGAAGATACCCTCTCTTGTCTGGACATCTTCAAGACCGTTGTACTCGGTAATTCGAAGGGCATTTGTTGACCATATCCCAAGGTATTGGTCGGCATCATCGTCAAATCGGTGGATGTTATGCAAAGACAGAAACGCACGTCGTTGGTCTTTGCTTAGGGCATTCACTTTCTGGAGAATAGATGTTCGCCGCGCCTCTTCATTCATGCTTGACGGCATCGTGATTAAAGGCCGCTCGGCAATAATCCGCGTGCCTTTAGGAAGTTTTCTGGTCGCAACGAGACCCTTGCCTTTGCCTGGGACATCCTTCAAGGAATAAAGGAAATTATTCGCCTGGCTTTCCATTGCTAATGAATTCCGTGCCTTTTGTTGCAATGCTTTCCGATTTGCGCATCAATTCGTTTGAAGCAAGAAGAGACTTTTAACTTGGTATGAATCGGAAACAAGATTTTGGTGCGGACGCGTGACACGATTTACGCGTCTCCTCAGCTCAGGTGGGAGTTTGGAACCTTCGGGAAAAAAACAGCGGAAGACAAGGGTGGCACGCTAGGTACATATGTACACATCACGTGCTCGCCGAACTGCGGTCTGCAAGAATGTCGGAACCAGCAGACAGTTTCAAAATATTTTGCCACGGCACGGCATCATGTGCAACTATTCAAGAGCTTTGGTGAAGTGGAAAACCAATCTTCACTCGAGCAGAATGCCAAAAGGAAGTCATGAGAAGAACCGAGCGTCCCCGAACCAACTCTGCGAGGCTCGTTCGTTATTTTCACACGATGAATGATTGACTGAAATTGTCATGATCACATGGAGGTCCCATGAAAGGAAGGTGATTACCTATATATGATACCAGATACATAAATGACCCCGAGTGATACCAGCATCCTGATGACGTGGCTACGATGCCATGTCGTGAACGTCATGAACTGGGTACCAATCGTGAACTTCATGAACTCGATATCATATCGTGAATGAACGGTCGCGGAATCATGGTGATAGGAGCCATGATAAACGGAAACGGGATCCTTGGCAAAAACGTGGTGATGAAATACATATGGTGACGCCGCGGGCGAAGGGACGAAGCTGGGGTGTCACGTCACGTGATGGCGTCTATCAGGAGGGACACCATCGTTGTCGCACCAGCTTAGCTTAGGCATCATCTATTGTTTCCTTCCAAGTTCCCCGGTCCAGACCACAAATACATACATACTGGGAATGAAAACGGGACCTGGTTCGTCATGCGATATGCCTTTCCCGCCTGCGTCAGACCCTCCATGGTCTGTTCAATGATTTTGCGGTCGTCTGGCCCTACTGGGTAGACCCGGCACTTTTTCGGAACCTGCCATCCAGGTTTCATCTGGATGCGCATCTGCTCCTCTCCAGGGACTCGTGCAAAGCCCTTGTCTACAAAGACCTGATGTATGGAACTCAATGCTCGTGCAACCCAGCCAGAGAGTTAGTGTGGCAGTACAGCACAAGCTGCCGGAGTATGATCGGGTCCTATTCGAACCGAAGAACACTCCGGCCTTGGGAATCTATGCGGTAATGGCAGACAAATTCACGGCTCAGGTAGTTGTGCACAATGCGGGAAACGGAGTCGTCTCTATTGACAGGAGGTGGGACGCTTCCGATCTACGAACCTGGACGCCAGAGTCTATACGGTAGACGTCGCAGCGCAGCCAGCGGCATCCGATCTGGCCTTGGTCACCGAGGACCATGACGAAAAGCACCTGCTACCCTCTGAACAGGTGATTCGGGAAGAGGTGGCTACGGTCCACCCGGAAACGAACGAGAACTTTTTCGACTCGGGCGATGCGTCTGAGCGGCGGCCGGTCGAGGACCTCCAACGAGATTGAGCAGCCCGTGTCGCAGCACACGCCGACAGGACGAGGTAATTGACAGGATCGCAAATGCAACGCACATCACCGTGATGGATGTCATGTCCTTTTACTACCAGTGGCTAGTCCACCCGGACTTGAGATGGACGCTATAATCATCACTCACGATGGCCAATATGGGTTCAACGATCCATCATGGGGTATAAGGGCTCGAAAGCTTACGTCCAGCGATGGATGGACAATCTCTTCTGGGGGTTGGCGGCGGTGGCCTACAGCGACGACATAGTCATCGCGTCAGTCGGCTTTGACCGGCACATGCGAGGTGTGCGGGAAGTCTGCCAGCGCCTGCTGGACGCCAATATTTCCATTGGCCCGGGCAAGACGTTCATGGCCTACCCGAAGACCAAGTTGCTCGGAAAAATGGTGGACTCGTTCGGCATGTCGACGCCAGCGGAGAAGCCGGCAGCCATACGCAGGCTGGAGTTTCCGAAGACCCTACGGGGCCTTGGAGCACCTGTTGGGATTTTCGGGAGCCTTGCGACACAACGTCTCGCGATACGCGGCAATTGCTGAGCCGCTGCAGGACAGGAAGACTAACCTGCTCCGATTCACCGCGTCATGAAAAAGGATGCGGACGGCAAGGAAGTGGTCGTGAAATGCAAGTGCCCGAAGCCAGTTCGACACTGGGCTAGGGCGATTGGAGTGCTGTCCCCGACGGTGAAAGAGGTCGACTCATTCAACGAGCTGAAAGCGGCTCTGACCAAGCATACTACCTTGACATTGTTGTCTCCGGATCGCCAGCTCTTTGTGAATTTTGACACGTCAGGCGCGGGTATGATGTATCGGCGTGCCGCGTGATGGTATATCGTGTGAAGGAGGAAGCCATACCCAAACTAGGCCTGACCTCTGAGTTGGTGTCCTACCCACCGCGGAGTCCGGACTTCCATTCAACCGGTCGCGTTCTTGTCGCGAACGCTATCGGCAGCGGAGAAGAGAAGATATTGGTCAACGGAATTAGAAATGTGCGAATATGTCTGGATGCTCCGAAAGTCCAGGCAATAGATCGAGGCGACACATAAACCGCCGGTTATCTGTTTTACAGACCATCACTCAACGGTGGCTATGGCGAGGCAGCTTGACATCGTCAACACGACCAGCAGGCATGCCGTCAACAAGAAGCTCATTCGAGCCATGGAATTTGTCAGCCAGTTCAACGTTCGAAGCGCGTGTTCGCTCATCAAGCTGCGGGATGCGGGACTTGGAGATCTCGGCGCAGAAAACGTTCATGTTGATCCAAGCTTGGCGCTTGGTCTCCCACTCTGGATCATTCCAGCGCGGGACTTTGACTGAACGCCGAAGGGGAGTCAGTAGAAGCTCACACATGAACAGCACAGAGACTCAATTGTAGGGAGCAGGGGGGAAAACTCACAGAGTCACAATCAAACGCGAATTCAGTCCAGTAGGGTTGATAGCCAGCTATGGAGGCAAAGTGGTTGGCCGGGTCAGACGCCTTCTGGATATTTACCAGACTATCCACGATCTTGTTCTGGAAGCCTGGCAACTTCCTGAGTCCTCACCATGTCCGCGAGGTAGATCCATAACCTTCCGTGATCAAAAGTGTCCAAGAGGTCGGGGTCTTTTTTGACGGTTTCGTGGAGGCTGATGACTGGACGTGTAAGATCATGTGCAGTTCTTGGAGGTCGGTACAGTGTCATCCAAGAAAAGTCCGTGAGCGCACCCAGCTACTCAGGAACCAAGGTTGAAGGGAGACTACTTGGTTTTCTCGGCGGCAATAAATTCTTGGCAGTGAAGCTTATCATGATGGCTGAAAATTGAGGCAAGTATGAAGAGCTGTGAGTGTGGTGTCGGTAGACGGCTTGTTCCCTGTACATGGATTACGCGACGTGTAAATCTAAGCTTGCATGTGCTCCGATTATCAACAAATGCCGTCTGATTTCTCTCCGTTGCTGGGAGTGAAGGAGGGGGGGAAATTTGCACGTCTTGTGAAGAAAGAGAGAGCCTCCCCTCTTCTGCTGGTCCGCCGATCAACGTCATTCAGAGTCATCTGATGACGCAGCGCCCGCAGAACCCGCTCTTCATCACCCATGCCACGAAAAAGCGTGAGAAAAATCTATATGCATCTGTGCAATTGAAAGATTACTTACCAATAATTGGAAGATTACTACCTCGTGGCGTCATTCAGCTTGAACACGCCTCACGGCCATATGGCATTGTCGGGGAAAAATGCGAGGCTTCCGTTTAAGGCTCTCTCACCACCTGCCATCCATCACGATAATGAGGAAAGAATACCAAGCCCCCACAGGATTGAAGGCTTCCCCAGGGCCCACCTGCAGCGACCTGCGTCTTTTCGAAAGCGGTTTCTCCTGAGGGTCGCTAACGCGGTTTTTTCATCAGCACGCATCGAGCTTCTCACATATCATCGGTCAGGTCAAATCACCGCACCTTACAGGCCAAGTTCTTCAACTTGATCGAGTAGCAGCCCCAGAGCTTACGGAGTACAGTTCAGCCTCCGATAGCACCATGATTGCAGTCCATTTTTCGCCCTCACGTAAGATCGTGGCTTCTGCAAGGTGTTTCAAGTTTGCCAGTGTCTCTGGGAAAACGACACGTCGTTGCCCGGACACCAAAATAAATCTCCCCCAAGAAGCCTCAAACATGTCAACGAACATGGCAGCCACGAAAGTTATAAAAAGCGGGACATGTCTTTCTACTTTTCAGTCCAGCTTTCCCGACGACTCACGATTTGAGCCCTTCTTGACTTGATAAAATAATCGGACATCCTTTCGAACTTTCTTCTCCAGTTCTGAAATCATCAACATGAGACTCTGCGACCTCTTAACGTCCCTGCTGCTGGGCATCAGCGTCACGAGCGTCACCATTGCCTCACCGTTCGAAAGTGAGGGTGATCTTCAGGATCGCACCGTTAATCTCAACGCCAGAGCGCTGAGGCTTTTAATCCTCAGAGGGCCGGACGAGGACGCCACATGTCCCTATAGGGCGAAAGCAGGAAACTTTGGACCATATCCCCAGCACAAGTTTCCCAAGAAGTTTATCAAATCCGCCTTCACGAGAGCAGTCAATTATGCTGCTGCCGGCGAACACGTGGGCGATCGTACGTTGCTAACTTTCTTTTTCTCATTTCTCGTTTGCTTCTTGAACATTTTCGACGGTCATTTGCCCCTATTTGAGAGTCGAGACCTATCATTTGAACATCCATCCTTTGCCCCTTGCCATTCTGACTAATTTTCGCGTTCGACATGGTAGACAACTACCCCCATGACTTTGGCGACGGTGGAAAACTCCCCTTCCCCTGTGGCAAGAACAAGATGGTGTTCCCAATTCACACCAACAACCATCCCTACAGCAGTGGGTCCTCGGACAATATCCCAGATCGCGTGGTTTTTGATTACTGGGCGACGAAGTGGGAGTACATTGTCAAGTACTGCGGAGTGATGCGGCACGGGGCTCGGGGAGATTTGCTCAAGTGCACCTAGGCTGTTTTTCTGAGACACGTGATGACAGCTGATTTAGCTGAGCCTTTACCCTTGAGGGTATTCACAATTCACCAGTCTGTATTTATGCTGGGATCCTGGGTATAAGGGCAGTTTCGTTCAGGAACGCCAACGATAGCCTGAAGGGACAGGTGCTGGTATGCGGTCGCGCTCCGGTCCTGATGTTACGACGGCAATCATATAAGATATAACAAAGCAAATACATGCATAAACCAAGCATTCGACCGTTCAATTGACTGTGACTCCGCTTCATTCAGGTCAGAATGGGTCTCCCTTTCACTTCATACCTACTCCCGTTGCGCGGCACAACATCACATGATTTTCAACTTTCGTCGGGTTTTAAGCTGAGGCACAGTGGCCCATACATGATATCTAGCACCAGGTATCGAGATGTCCAGATACAGCCTATGTCGGGAGACAAACAACGCATCTGTCCGACTGTCGAAAAGAATTAACCCACTCACAGCGGTTGCAGTTTTCCGTCATTCCATTCGCAAGGTCATCTACCGCAGTATTTTAGTACCGAGCGGCTCATCGCCGTCTGTCAGACGTCCCTTTCTTCTTCCTAGCCTTTTCCCAACTAAACATCTCGGATTATCCCCTGCCCTGCTACTTCTGATCCGTGGAGTTATCTTCGCTTGCGCACAAAGAATCTTCCGACACCACCTGAGCACTGTCATGATGTCATCTGGCCCGGCCTGCTTGTACTCCTCGACAGGTCCTCACCACACATGTTGTCGCACAACGTGACGCATCAATTCGAAACAATGACAGTCAAGTGGGATGATGATAACAGGGCGCCGCTCATACTAAAATATTAATATGATCAATCGGCGAGTATCTAATTCATCTTCAACAAAACACCACCAGGAAATGAAAAAAAGAGAACGAGAATGGTCAAAGGGAAGAGGAAAACGATGGCACACGGAGTGATAAGAGCGCCATAGGCCATTTTCAGTAATGGGCGCGGGGACTGTCCGATTTGGCTTGGCAAGGGAGGTGGAGGTTCCGGAAAGACTTTGTGAACCGAGTGGCTCCGTGCCTTGAGAGGAAAGCAAACAAAGTCCTGTACTTTGTCCCATTCGATGAGGATTAAGCCTCGAAGATCGGGGTCTCTCAGAAATTTGCAATCGTCTTTGTGGGCTTTTGTGGTCCAGCCAGCGATTTGGCACTTCTTTGACAGGAACACATGTTAGTAAAGCGTCACAGGCTTGAAACAAGGAAAATCCGCGGAAGATCCGGCGGTCTTCTACATCAACGACCCGACAGTCGTACCTTGTTGCAATACCAGAATGACAAGCACATGCTGCATGATTTCATCAAGGCTTCTGGGGCAATAGTGCCACACCCATGACACGTTCTCGCGTTGTTGCGTTGTAGTCCCGAGAACCGGCTGCGGTGTAGTCCCGAGAACCGGCGAACCTGGTCGTTCAAGGCGAGCATTTTATCGAGGGGCAGTGGAAAATCCTATCCACAGGCGAATTGCGTTCAAATGTTAGCAAACTTTGTAACAGACAATCGCCCAGAAACGGACGAGGGACAAGGGAATGCAAAAGGTCTGAGGTGCTACAGACGCAATTACCTTGATCGTCCGTGGATCTTCAAGACGGATACCAGGAGGTCCGAATTCGAATTCGTATCGTAATGCATCGATGACAGCAATTGTGTGTCCCGCCTGAAATCTCAAGACTCCAAATTCACGTCCTTGGTGTTTGGTGTAGAAGTGGATCGTAGTCTTCTTGTTGTGAATATCCTTGACCTCCAGATCTAGAGGATCATGGCAGGTTGTTGCGACAATTTCTCCCAAGAAGCACGAATGCCGCGCCTTGGAGGAGACACCTGACACACCTGTGTTAATGCCGTTTGTGTAATGGATATCAACAAACCCAGAGAAACACGACTGGCTAAATGGTCTCGTTGTTTGGGCTTGGGGTTTTGGCTTCGGTCTTCTCCAAAGCCAGTCTTCGAAGTCATCGGGCTCAATTCCATACGGTATTTCTTCGACAGCCGTCTTCCACTTCATGGAGAAACCATACAGCAGGTGACGCGAAGGGTCTCGCGCCAGTGCTACAGTCTCCTCTGTTCGTGGATCATCATCCCCGAGAAGTATCTTCCAGAGGGATGCGACTTTTTGCGCTAGTAAGCGTCCTCTTGCTAAGTCTCCATTCGCGATTAGCACACCCGAGGCCTCTTCAAGAGTATGCGCGTAACGACCGTCTTCTCGTCCTAGCTCAGTATAGCGTTGTGCTTGATTGTAAAGATAGCCCAGAATCACGAGTGAGGACATTTCCAATTGCAACGTGTAGTGCTCCAGCAATTTGTTTGTGCGTAATACTTGTTTGAGTTTGCGATCGCGTTCCTGGCTCTGGTGTGTCGGTAAAGAGCAGAGACGGCACACGCAAGTAAAGCCAAAATATTCTTTCAGGTTTTTCTGTCGGGTTTCTCGGTCATCGAGAAAGGACACGTAGGACAGTGTGATTTCTTCGCCTACTACAATATCTCTTATAGCGTGCACCGTGTGTCGATTGATTTTTTCAACCCAGTGATGTATAGCGTTATTTTCGCAGTCGTGGTTGATGCCACATGCTTCCAGAAAAATGGCTGATTTGTGCGGGAAGTCTTCGGTGGGAAAACAGTTTGCCCGAAAGATGTGTATGTACTGTTCTGCAGTATCGTTGAACGGGTGGGCTGGGGCATTAAGAAAAGCGCTTTGATGACCATGGCTTGAAGAGTCCATTTGCTGGTATATCAATTTTCGTTGCTCCTCTAGAATCTTACAAGCTGGCATTGTAATCATGGGCTTTTCGGAAAGAATCCGCGTGCCTCGAGGGATATTTCGGATCGCAACGAGGCCCTTGCCTTTGTTTGGTGCATCCTTCAGAGCGTACCAAGCTTGCAGCCTTGCTCCGTCGGACGTTTCATTGTCGGCTTGCGCTGCGATCTTTTTCGGGGCATTTTGTGTCATGTGAACAGTCGCTGCTTTCTATGAAGTTAGAGGAGACTTTCAAAAACCGGATGATGGATCATTGCTGGAGGCGAGAAAATTCCAACGTAAAAGCATGGCGCCAGATTGCCCGTGCCATTTCCTGGCAGCTGTCAACTCTCATTACAAACGACGTCCGTTTGCTATGTTTCGGCTGCGATTCCTGTACTGACACGGCCAAACATCGGGATGAACCAGACCATTTTGCCCTTTGCTCACGCGCCAACTTGCCAAGAGTCGCGACAACGTGCGATAAGATTGGTCTGCTAGGCTAGAGTTGGGATGAATAGTAGAAGCTGGAATTTGGAATCGGATTTCCTAACGACTGTTTATGCTGGCGATCAAATAGACTTCTAGCTGGGAGCGTCTTAACCACTGCGGCGTTGACGCTCAGCCCCAAAGCTCACAATCAATTTGAAGAATCTCCACATGGGCCCGTGTTGGGTTCATAATCATCGTGTTCGATGTTGTCTTCGCTCCTCATTTAGGTCAACATATCGTATTTGGATCAGTTCAAGGAAGATATCGAGATGTATAGATGTATTCTGTATGGGAAATCGGTGCTGCCTGAAATAGGTCGGTCTATTCACGCCGTGTGCTTTGATTTCCCGTTGTTTCATTCGCGTCGTCGTCAATCACAGAATCTTAGTGTCTAGCGGCGAACCGTCTCAGGCCTGCTATCCCCCTTTGTCTTCCTTGCTGTTTCGTAATTCAGTATGATAGTATCCCTCCATGCTCCTTCCAAATCTCATTCAGAGAGGTACATAGGGTTGCGCATAAAGATTGAACAGGTACCATCTGAGCACTGTCATGTGGCTCGGCCTGCTTGTACTCCTCGACGGGTCCTCAACACACTTGTTTTTGCCATCACCTCAAATACAATGCGACGCATCTATTCGAAACAACGACAGTCCAGTGCGATGATAGTGACAATCCTTGATAGGATTATTCAACAAGCATCTGGTTCCTCCTCAAGGAGTCAAGATACAAGCACCAGGAAACAAGAAACAGAGAACGACAACGGACAGAGGGAAAAATACAACGATGGCACGCGGGGTGCAAAGAGCGCCGCAGGCCACATTGAGGAAATTGAGCGGGAAATTTCCGAGCCAGCTTGTCAAAGAAGCCGAGCGGATTTTCTGAAACGCTTTTTGAACCCAGTGGCTCCGTGTCTTGAGAGGAAAGCGAACACAATTCTGTACTTCATCCCATTTGATGAGGAGCAAGCCTCGCAGATCGGAGTCCCTCAGAAATTTGCAATCATCTTTGTGGGCTTTCGTGGTCCACCCAGCCCTTTGACACTTCTTTTACAGAACCACCTGTTAGAGACGAATCATAGGCAGCAGGCTCAAAACAACACTAGGAAGGTCATGGGTGAAGTAGGAGGAGAGGGATCCGGTCGTCTTCGTACACCCGACAATCATACCTTATTGCAATACCAGAATGACAAGCACATGCTGCATGATTTCATCGAGGCTTCTGGGGCAATAGTGCCACATCCATGACACGTTCTCGTGTTGTTGTCCCGCCGCGTCGAAAATTGGCGAACCTGGTCGTTCAATGCGAGCATCTTGTCGAGGGACAGCGGGAAAGTCTGTTGACAAGCAATTTGCGTTCAAGTATCAGCAACTTATGAAACAGATGATCGTCCCTGGATGGAAAAGACAGCGCAAAAAAAACCCCAAAAAAAAACGAGGTGCTGTGGACAAAATTACCTTGATCATGCGTGGATCTTCATGACGGATACCAGGAGGTCCAAATTTGAAGTCGTATCGTGATGCGTCGAGGACGGCGACTGTATATCCCGCCTGAAATCCAATGGCTCCAAATTCTCGTCCTTGGTCTTTGGTGTAGAAGTGAATCGTAGTCTTCTTGTTGTGAATATCTTTGATCTCCAAGTCGAGAGGATCACGGCAGGGCATTGTCACAATCTCCCCCAAGAAGCACGAATGTCGCACCTTGGAGGAGCCACCTGACACACCTGCGTCAATGTCGTTCTTGGTTGGAAGATCAACAAACCCAGAGAAGTTCAATTGGCTCGATTGACTCATTGGTTGTGCTAGGCTTTCTAGCTTCGGTTTTCTCCAAAGCCAGTCCTCGAAGTCATCGGGCTCAAGTCCATGCGGTACTTCTTCGACAGACGTTTTCAACATCATGGAGAAGCCATACAGCGGGTAACTCGAAGGGCTTCGCGCCAGTGCTGCATACTCGTCTGTTTGTGAGCTATCATTTCCGACAAGTATCTTCCAGACGGATGCGACTTTTTGCGCTAATACGCGACCTCTTGCCAAGTCTCCATGCGCGATTAGTATAGTCAAGGCCTCTTCAAGGGTCTGCGCGTAACCACAGTCTTCTCGTCCTAGCTGGGAATAGCGACGTGCTTGATTGTGAAGATAGCCTAGAATCATGAGTGGAGACAAGATAGATTGAAACATGCAGATTTTCAGCAGTTCATTCGTGCGGACAATCTGTTCGAGTTTCCGATCATGTTCTTGACTCTCCTCTTTTGGCAAAGAGCAGACACGACACGAGCATGTAAAGTCGAATTTTTCTTTGAGTTGGCTTTGCCGGGTTTCCCGATCCTCGAGAAGGGAGACATAAGACAAAGTTATTTCTTCGCCTTCTTCGATGTCTCTTATGGCATGTACCGTGTGTCGTCTAATCTTTTGATTCCAATTGTGTATAGCGTTATTGTCGCAGTCGTGGTTGATACGGCATGCTTCTAGAAAAATGGCCGCTTTGTCGGGGATCTCGTCGGCAGGTAGACAATTTGTCCGAAAGATGCCGATATACTGTTCTGCAGCATCGTTGAATAGGTGGGCGTTATGCATGGACAAGAAAGCATTTCGCTGGTCGTTGCTTAAGGAGTCCATTTGCTGGCATATCAACTTTTGTCGCTCTTCCATGGTCTTGCCCGTTGGCATCGTAAATAAGGGCTTTTCGGAAAGAATCCGCGTGCCACGAGGGATGTTTCGGGTCGCAACGAGGCCCTTGCCTTTATCTGGCACGTCCTTGAGGGCACACCAAACTTGCTCCGCCGGAAGTTCCATTGTCAACTTTTCCTGCGATTGTTTTCGGGGCACCTTGTGATCAGATCAGTATCTGTTTCCGGTCAAGTCAGAAGAGACTTAAGAATTGTGCCGTTGCCCGACGCGAGAAGCTTTATACAAAAGCATGGTGCCAGTTTGTCCATGCCATTCACTCGCACTACTGTTATATCCTATCACAAACGACGTCCGTTTGCTTCGTTTCGGCGGCATTCTACCTATTTACACGGCTCATCATCGGGATGAACCAGACCTTTCTGCCGTTTGCTCACATATGTACTGTGAAAACATGCGACAAGATTGGTCTGTTTGGGTGAATGCGAAATTGAAAAATAGGAATCCCAAAATTCTTCTAGGGTCTCGAAGTGAATGTCTCGGAATAGTCCTTGGAGACTCATGGCTTGTTCTATCGTTTGTTGGAGGCCTAACAATACCAGTTCAACCTCGGTCAAGGAAGTTGTTGCGGCAGGCTGCTTGGTTGGTTGCTTTCCGGATGATGAGTCCTCCGAACAAGGTAATCAAATACCATTGGGAAGATCGTCGAGCATCGCTGTCATCTCATCTTCAAATGATGCATCGTTGGAAATCGCGAGAACTCGCATGTCAATGATATCTTCGTCACTCCCGAAGGCTAAAACTCATAAAGAGGTGATTGATCAGGACCGTAACGAATTGTTCGATCGGCGGCTTTCATGTGCTCGGGGTCTGGAATGGTGATGTACAGACTAGGTAGCTTTGCTGTTACAAAAGCTAAATCCGGTCGTACCAATGACGTACCATAATAGCACTAGTTAGTGTACAGGATCTAACTTACTTTTATCTTGATATAATTTGATCGTTTTCTTGTCGGCTTGAACTTCAAATTTAGGATATGCAATCGCGGAAATTGGGATGCCGGGAAACCATGAACATGTCTTTGGAAACTTTAGCAAACTTGTCGCCGAGTTTGTGCATGTATGCCCTGTGACTAATATAGATTCTTCGGCGCGGAAGATGTCGAAAAACCTGAAAGCCGAAAAAAGTCAACTACAGCTTTGCCGTCGAGTTCAAAGGCGTCCTGTAGTCCACCAGAAAACCATTGATGATCATGTTATGCCAAGAAAAAGTTCGGTCCCTTCCTGTATACTGCGATCGTGAGACGGCCAGATTTGGCTTTTGCAGCAGCAAAGCTATCCCACAGCCTCGTAAATAAGTCCCGAACGCATGAAAGCAGCCGATGAAGCAATTCTATACTTGGTCCCGACCATACACCTCTCTCTGAGTTGCGGAGGTGACGATGATATGCCAGTTCTTGAAATTTCCAGCGATGCATAATTTGCAGACGACAACGACACTCGACGATCTTCCCGGAGTATTTCATTGCCACGTTCGGAAGACCCATCATCTGAATAGCACCAGGCAGCCTACCTACCGTAACAACTTCCTCGACCGAGGCTGAACTGTTAGCCCTCCAACAGACGGAAGAAGAAGCCAAGAGTCTTCAGCGACTATATATTCCGAGACAGGCACCTCGACACCCAGGAAGATGTTGTCATTCACCGGGATAACCAGCAGACATTTCGACTCGGAGGGAACGGAAATGAGGGATTCAACATTTCACAACATGCGATCGTAGCAGGTTCGGAAGGGAAGCTTCGTTTCAAGTTTAAATTCGACTTCCCAACGCGACTTGTTCCATCAAGTGGGTCATGGGTAGGTACCTACCTGGCACGGAGTAGGTACTTACCTACCTACCTAGGTACCTAGGTATTGCCTACCCAGAAAGAATCCTTGACTCTTGTAGCTCATCTGCGCAAAACCGCTAAAAGCTGTCAACCCACAAAGCTATCGCAAGTTCCCTGTAGATTGGGCACTGTTGGGTTCTCGTATTCAGGACATCTATCTGAGCTTGCTGTGTGCGCTGACTCGGCAGCGCAGAGCTTTCTTGTTTCCCTTTGCTTCTCTCTGCTTCCGCAGAGCGTCTATCAGATGTATATAAACCCCCCATCTTCTCCCACTTAGCTTAGATCAGTCAATGGGACTTGAGACATCCCTTCCTTGACTGCGTTTTCACTACGTCTTCAGCTGAATTCGAGTCATGTCTTCTTCTCATCTTTGTCGAGTCTCCTTGACTCTCTCTTTTGTTTGTGTCTAGTGTACAGTATCACGTCTTCGATACTGGCACTATGTGATCCACTATTCTCCTTCTGTTTTCTGGCGACAGAGACAGGGTGTGGTCCTCTCTTCATTTTCAAACAGCCGCCTCCTTAAGCGCCCTACGACACGCGAACGTCTACCCTACCACTCTTTCACTCGAACAATTCTCTTATCAACAATTCTCTTATCACTCTGCTACTCTTGTCATTGAACCCTTCCAACCAGCGTTTAGCAGGTTGCCAAGGCTTCTGTTGTTCCTTTGTCACTCTGGAGTCTCTCCATTCTCCGTCTTTCCTGTGGGATTCCCAGCCGGCAGATCTTTGCCCGCCCGAATCTTCATCCTCAACGTCATCTTCTGTTTCATCTTCTGTCTCTCCTTCTGTTTCTCCTTCTGTTTCTCCTAGCAACCGTGGTGTAAGCGCTTCTGTCGAGGAAGACGACATCCATCACCTCGTCGATTGTTTTCGGAATCTGAATCCCCCCGTTTCAAGCATCCCGTCCCTCGTTGACTGCCTGGAAAGACCATTGCAGCTTGGTCAACCAACGCGTAGCGTCGGACGAACCATCGAACGAGCCTGGAGCTGAGATGACGGGGAGCTTGAAAGCAGAGGCCATGGCAGGCGTAAGGGAGGACGACATGCTTGAAACGGGGGAATTCAGATTCCGAAAACAATCGACGAGATGATGGATGTCGTCTTCCTCGACAGAAGCGGTTTACTTCTCCTCACCATCGAAAGCACTCACCATCGCGCGCACGGACCACCAAAGGCCGAGATCGCGGCGACCGAAACAGCGAAGGTGGAT